>JAWQFJ010031153.1:10000-13264 GCA_034096865.1 Theodoxus fluviatilis
TACAGGTGATATTTATGAAACTATTGTATTGTTATTGTATATTAAAAATTAAAATCACGCATGAAAACATGCAGTTCATCATCTGTAGTCAAATAAGTTCTGGTATTCACCACGTTGTTGAAAAGCTGTTCATTTGGTTTGATGGCAAAATGTGATTAGCTCACAGACGGCATCTTTCACAATTTGCAGACAGGCCCAGCTCCAAGCATGCAGCCCTCCAGTCCTTCGCTTGGGGTGGGCAGGCTATGGCACTTCTTGTGGCGATTTTTTCCTGTGCATTTTCAAACAGTGAATGGACTGGGAAGGGCTTTTGATACCTTCTACACAGGTGCGCTCAGGGACAAACCCACACATATGCATATACGCATGCACAGAAACAGAGAGAGAGAGAGAGAGAGGGAGAGAGAGAGAGAGAGAGAGAGAGAGAGAGAGAGAGAGAGAGATTGGGGAAAGAAAGAACGATCGAGCAAATGAAGAACGAGTTTGTCGTCTAAGCCTGCGGCCCATCACAAGCAATGTATACACAACATAGTTTTACAACGTAACCGATGTAGGGTACTACCGCTCTATATGTAGTACCTCAATGATCTTCTGCAACAACATTTCTCGTGAACTCTGAGAGCTCTCACGATACTTGTTTGTGCTAATATCTGCTCATTCGAGAAAGAAGACATTTTGCATAACTTGTAAAGATGCCTCTTTTCTTCTCCTTAATGCATGGTAGAGTCAAGTGCAATGCTATAACAGAGGAGGTATACAAAGGGAGCATAAATTATTTCTTCTCTGACAACTGGTACAAGGTATCTGAATCGTAAATCGTACAGCACAAGAGAAAATGCCTTTCATATTTGTCTCTTCCCCTACAATTGAGACACCAGGTTTCAGAATTATCTTGACATTACGTATTCCTGTGGATGGACAGCTCACTTATTCCCATTCTGAATCTGATCATATAGTCTCTAAGGATTTTTACCCCTAGCACTAACAGGTAAATTTCTGCTCCAAAAGCATGCAAGCTTAAATTCTTTGCACACAATATGTCGTGGACCCGTACCTAACTTTCGCGGCTCTGCTTGGTAAATTCTTCAATGAGTCTTTCTCTTAAAGTTCTCCAATCCACACTTTCGTTTGCCACTGTCTGTGATGTCCAAACACCTGATAATCCATATTTGATGAAAATGCATTTGATATTAAATGCCCAAATATTGCTTTCCAAGCTATTTAACATATATTATGTACAAACCTCTTGGGTACCTATCATCTTCCATTTTAAGTACTTCCAACTAGTACTTCCCCGATCTCAGTTCCGCATTGATATGCAAAGAATATTTTCCTGTCTCCCTATAAACCAGAGCGTTGGGAGATCTTGAACTTACATTTAAGTATCGTTTTAATACAAACAGATGAACAATTTATGCAATTGTGTTTAGCACTTGGGGTGCCACATGTACCAGTTGTATATGTCTTCATGATCTTTTAAGACCAACATTCCCACAAAATGTCAAACCAGCTAATACTCAGTTTGTACAGATTTTTGTCGACAGTGTCACCCCAAGATATTTCTACGAAAACAAGTGTTTGCCTCTCAAGTGCCATATCACATGTCCTGCCATGTAACCTCTCAAGCGGAATAATATCACTTTGGTCTTCTGCCCATTTATTCTCAAACCAAGCCTATCGGCAGCTGCTCTGATGTTACGTATTTGATTTTACAATCCTGGAACCGTATCAGACAGCAAAACCACATCGTCCGCAAACAAAAGTAAAAGATTTCCTCACGATTGCAATCAATTGCACCCCATGCCTGCCGTTGTCTTCTATTTAGTTAGTGGCATCATCAACAAGGACAAAAGTAATGAACTCAATTTGCAGCCCCGTTTGAAGCTGCCAGTACAGTAAAAAAAGTCAGAAGTCATTCCGTCACACTTGACGCAATATTTCATACGTTCATATACTGCTTTCAACAACCCCACCATCTTTCCAGTCATAACAAGCTGAACGAGAACATTTCACAAAGTCTGGCGATCAACGATATCAAACGATTCGGTGAAATCGATAAATGCAACTTATAACTTTCTGTGATTACACTGATACCGGTGTACCAGACTTCGTAACATAAACACGTTATCAATAGTAGAATACTCTCTTCTAAAACCCGCTTGTTCTTTCCCTATGATACTATCTTTTATCTTCTTTATTTAGAGGGATTTATTTGGGGGGAATTTTGTCCTCGGTCGCCGCTGTGTAGCGCTCACTGATTGGTTTTCTCCTCGGTAGGAGAGGCAATGTAGGTGAAGTACCTTGCCTAAGGATGCAACTCTAGGTTTTGTGCAGCTTCGAACACCGTGCCCATCAGTCACAAGCGACTGCAAGACAAACCTACATTCACCTGGCCACAGAGCCTCGCATTATCATATGCCTCTGCCCTCTGCTGCAGAATGTTTTTCAAGACGCGAAGGACGACTTTGCTCATGTTGCTTATCAATGATATTCCCCGATAATTGTTAGAATAATTGGCTGAACCTTTCTTTTGAGGGGGAACGATGATTGATTTTTGCCCACTGACTAGGGAACACAGACTTTTGACAGATACGGCAGTAACACGTCAGACACAGTTTTGATCATATCAGCCGAGATACCGTTGGTACTTGGTGCCTTTCCTCCCTAGATATGGCGAATGGCGTCAACTATTTCAGTGCGGGTAATATCTGCCTCTAATGAGTTACCATCAAAGCTTTCTGAGCCTCGACGCCCATTCCTCCAAACAGAATTTCTCAATTCTGACTCAGAAACTTCAGCTACATTTGTATTCGAAAAAGCCTCAGGAGTTATGCCATGGGGGCTCTGTGACCACTACTGAGAATTTTTATTTACCTCCAAAATTGCTGTGCATCGCTAACATGAGATGATAATGGTTTTGTGGATCTCCGTCTATATTTGTCTTTCTTGTGCCTGAGCACCTGCTTATACGCTTTCCTGTTACCAGTGTGCTATCCTGTCTTCCTGTACGTGGCTGCTCATGTATTTGCGAAAGTTGTTAGTCGTTATTATCTTGCTAAATGCCCATTTCCTGTCAAACCACTGGTGTTTCCTGTCTGCTGTTCTTCTGAAATGTTTTGATAAAGTCAACTGCATTCACGAGCACATTAGTAATATTTCTAACAGTTTTGTCTACAATAAAAGTGTCATTATGCAAATGTTCATGAACATCGAACCTAGACAATCCTTCTCACAGACTGTCGATACGAGTTTGCGCAGATTAAT
>JAWQFJ010031154.1:0-7500 GCA_034096865.1 Theodoxus fluviatilis
TGCTCAGAGAGATAGTGACGGATTGAACCGATGCGACGGAGCTCAAAGTTCATAGAACGAATGATGGTCTGAACCTGTGCATGCATAGTGAGGTGGGAATCTAACGTAACGCCTAGATTTTTCACTGTGTTAGAAAAGGGGACAGTAGCATTGCCGATGGTGATGGACTCTGGGAGCTGGACAGAGGTAGACATGCGTGGTGAAGAGGCAACCATTGCCTCGGTCTTCTCATCATTTAATTTCAGCTTATTGAATGTCATCCATGACTTCACGTCAAGGACACACGCTTGCATTGAGTGCATAAGAATGTCGAAACACTTGGGATCACCCGACTTTTGCGCCTGCGTATCATCTGCATAAGAATGATGAAGAACCGAATGGGCAGTCATGATATCTGCGAGAGGAGTGGTGTACAGAACAAATAGAACTGGTCCTAAGACCGACCCTTGGGGCACGCCATAGCGCAGCAGAGTAGGATCAGAAGTGTTATTGTTGATGGATACAGTCTGAGTACGGTTGGACAAGTACGACGAAAACCAGTTCAAGGCAGAGCTGCTAACGCCAAACACAAATTCAAGACGGCTGATGAGAATAGCATGATCTATTGTGTCAAATGCTGCCGATAAATCGAGCAGCGCCAGAATAGAGACTTCTCCTCTGTCTAGAGCACGTAGAAGGTCATTTACAATTTTCACTAAAGCTGTTTCTGTACTGTGTCCAGGCCGATATGCAGACTGTAGGGGGTTAAACAGTTGGTTGGACGTGAGGTGAGCAGAGAGCTGAGACAGAACTACCTTTTCTATCAGTTTTGAAACAAATGACAAGTTACTAACAGGCCGGAAGTTTTTTAACTCATTATGGTCCAGGTTAGGTTTCTTCAACAGTGGGGTGACGAGAGCAGTTTTGTGGACATCCGGGAAGGTTCCAGAAGTGAGGGACTCATTTATAATCTTAGTCAGGGTGGGGAGCACTACGTCTAAACACTCAAAGAGCAGGGGAGTTGGGATGGGGTCCAGTTCACATGTTTTAGGGGCGGAGTTAGACAAGATCTTGCGGATGTCTGATTCAGTGACAGGGGCGAACGTTTCTAGGAAATTGCCACTGAATGGTTTACCAAGGGGGTGTGGGACAGAAGGCTGAGAGTCAAGGTCCTCTCGCAGCTTATCTACCTTGGTCATGAAATAGTTAGAAAACACGCTGGGGATGTGGAGATGAGGGATACTCACCGTGACGAGCGAGGCTGTGGTGGTAGGGACTTTTCTCTCGCACGGACATATCATTTGGTAGATCAGTCGATCACAACTCCATTGCTACCACTCACACTTTGTGAACACTTCTTATGTGTGCACACTTTTTCGTCTTTATGTTCAAATAACATTTCTGTGTGCCTCTGTGCTTTTCAAAATCTCTTCCTGCTGCTTTGTCAGTGCATGACCGTCGTCTTTGTGTCCTCCATTCTTCCCCTTTGCACAGGTGACTGTTGATGGGGAGCATTGCTAAATGACAGAACATTTCTTAACGGCAGCCACTTGCTTTGCACAGTAAATGAAACTCATAGTTCTTCAAAGACGTTGTTGACAAAAACATAACTGTGTAGGACGTGCTTGTGCCGTGTCCATATTTTTACTGACTTGTCGACGCAGGTAATCTCTATTTTCTGTATTCTCCAGCCGATCTGTTCACCAACCGTAATTGTGTAGACATACGCGCCGTTGGCTTTGTTGCTTCGCAACCGCCACATAATTGGGAGGCAGCAATGACTGCTGTAACGCAGAAAATAGAAACGATCGATAAATGTAAATATATGTGGGAGAAAACAAAATTTACGACTCCCTGCAAGTGCGCGGGAGAAAAGTGGTAGAACCAGTAAAGGCAGTCTGTTTACAAAGGTTTTTCGTTCTGTTATACATTTGGCAGGCTCAAAGCAGAAACGCGTGCTGTAAGTATAGAGAGACAGACTACCGATCCCTGACCAAAGTGGCAATTACTGAACAATTTATGCGAAATTTGTTTCAACACACTATTCACGAAGCGTTCTTCACGTCGTTCTTGGTTACAGACTTCACCATGACGGAGGCCTACACGCAGGCCAGCATTTCCGACTTCCACCGGGTTTTCTCCCCCTTGCCGGAGGAGCCCGAGAACGAAGTCTTTTCCGAGGGGATGCCGTCTGCCACGTCGCGCCAGGAGCTGAGAAGCGCCGGGGCCGCCAAGTTCCTGCTGACGGAAGCGCCTGAACACCGACAGGAGGACGAGAGGGTAAGGGAGGCGGAGCTAGAGGCCACGCCCACTGCCCGTGCCTCCCAACCACGCTCCGCCTCCACGTTCCGGGACGCTGCACCCCCAGCCACGCCCCCAGATGCTCACGACGGAGACTCGGGAGATGCGGACGACGAGGAGGACAGCCAGTCCCGAGATGAGGTTTTTTCCATGCGAGCCGTCGAGGACGACGACGATGCGGACACGATCATCGACTACGACCACCAGCCCCTGTCCAAGGCCAACCTGATGGAGCTGCTTGCCAAGCCCCACTCAGATGACGAGGACTACGAGACGGACCTGGAGATCGACGAGGAAAGTGAGTTGGCCTAATCACTCTCTCTCTCCCTCTCCCCCCCCCTCTCTCTTTCTCTCTCTCTCTCTCTCTCTCTCTCTCTCTCTCTCTCTCTCTCTCTCTCTCTCTCTCTCTCTCTCTCTCTCTCTCCCTCTCTCTCTCTCTCTGTCTGTCTCTTTCTCTCTCTCTGTCTGTCTGTCTCTCTCTCTCTGTCTCTCTCTCTCTCTCTCTGTATCTGTCTCTGTCTCTCTCTCTATCTCCCTCTGTCTCTCTCTCTCTTTCTCTCTGTCTGTCTCTCTCTCTCTCTGTCTCTCTGTCTCTGTCTTCCTCTCTGTGTCTCTTTCTCTCTATCTTTCTCTCTCCCTACCCCCGCTCTCTCTCCCCTCTCTCTTTCTCTCTCTCTCCCCCCCCCCTCTCTCTCTCTCTCTCTCTCTCTCTCTCCTCTCTCTCTCTCTCTCTCTCTCTCTCTCTCTCCCCCCCCCCCCCTCCGCTCTGCTTTTCGACCTTAGTCTCTGTCTTCTTCTTTTTCTATTTCGAATTTACATATCATCAATTTGCACATTCCATCACAAACATTCAGGCACTCTCGCGAATGCAAACGTGCACAAGTACGCGCATAAACATACGCAAGCACGCACACACACACACACACACACACACACATACACACACGCGCGCGCGCATGCCAACAGACTCACACACAAACACACACACATACATATGCACATACACACACACACCTACACACACACACACACACACATGCACACACAAACACATACACCAACGCGCAGTGGTTTAAGTACATGCTGAACTGAACTGAACCAGGAAGCCTGCATGGCAGCGTGTGGGATTTTTGGGGTTTCATTGTGTGTGTGTGTGTGTGTGTGTGTGTGTGTGTGTGTGTGTGTGTGTGTGTGTGTGTGTGTGAGTGTGTGTGTGTGTGTAGGTGTGTTAAGGTGTGTGTAGATGTGTGCGTGTGTGTGTAGGTGTGTGCGTGTGTGTGTGTGTGTGTAGGTGTGTGTGCGTGTCGTTTTCTTATAGCTTAATATGCAGCCTACACATTAGACGTATGAAATGTCCGTTGCCTACCAAAGACGATTGCATTCCCTGGCAGAGTGGCTGTACCCAGACCGCGTGGACCACGACACTACTGGCAAGAACAAGTACGTGCGTGTCTGCAACGAGATCGGAGTGGGTCCCGTCACCTACTTCCTCAAGCACATCCAGGACAGGGAGCTGGTCATGCGCTTCCACGGCCTGGGACCCGCGTGCACCAAAGCCATCTCCGTCCCGCTGGAGGTTAGCGCACACACGTCATGAGCTGTGTGGAAGGGCAGTGTGGAAAGGCAGTGTGGAAAGGCAGTGTGGAAAGGCCGTGTGGAAAGGCAAAGTGGAAAGGCTGTGTGGAAAGGCCGTGTGGAAAGGCTGTGTGGAAAGGCAAAGCGGAAAAACAGTGTGGAAGGGCAGTGTGGAAAGGCAGAGCGTAAAGGCAGAGCGGAAAGGCAGTGTGGAAAGGCAAAGTGGAAAGGCAGAGTGGAAAGGCCGTGTGGAAAGGCCGTGTGGAAAGGCCGTGTGGAAAGGCCGTGTGGAAAGGCTGTGTGGAAAGGCAGAGTGGAAAGACAGTGTGGAAAGGCGGTGTGGAAAGGCCGTGTGGAAAGGCAGAGTGGAAAGGCCGAGTGGAAAGGCAGAGTGGAAAGGCGGTGTGGAAAGGCAGAGTAGAAAGACGGTGTGGAAAGGCCGAGTGGAAAGACGGTGTGGAAAGGCGGTGTGGAAAGGCCGTGTAGAAAGACAGTGTGGAAAGGCGGTGTGGAAAGGCCGTGTAGAAAGGCAGAGTGGAAAGGCGGTGTGGAAAGGCAGAGTAGAAAGGCAGAGTGGAAAGGCCGAGTGGAAAGGCAGAGTGGAAAGGCGGTGTGGAAAGGCAGAGTAGAAAGACGGTGTGGAAAGGCCGAGTGGAAAGACGGTGTGGAAAGGCGGTGTGGAAAGGCCGTGTAGAAAGGCAGAGTGGAAAGGCAGTGTGGAAAGGCCGAGTGGGAAGACGGTGTGGAAAGGCGGTGGAAAGGCAAAGTGGAAAGGCAGAGTGGAAAGGCCGTGTGGAAAGGCAGAGTGGAAAGGCCGAGTGGAAAGGCAAAGTGGAAAGGCAGAGTGGAAAGGCGGTGTGGAAAGGCTGCGTGGAAAGGCCGTGTGGAAAGGCGGTGTGGAAAGGCCGTGTGGAAAGGCAGAGTGGAAAGGCAGTGTGGAAAGGCCGAGTGGAAAGACGGTGTGGAAAGGCAGTGTGGAAAGTCCGTGTGGAAAGGCATAGTGGAAAGGCAGAGTGGAAAGGCCGTGTGGAAAAACTGTGTGGAAAGGCTGTGTGGAAAGGCCGTGTGAAAAGGCATAGTGGAAAGACGGTGTGGAAAGGCATAGTGGAAAGACGGTGTGGAAAGGCAGAGTGGAAAGACGGTGTGGAAAGGCAGAGTGGAAGGACGGTGTGGAAAGGCTGTGCGGAAAGGCTGTGTGGAAAGGCATAGTGAAAAGACGGTGTGGAAAGGCAGTGTGGAAAGGCCGTGTATAAAGACTGTGTGGAAAGGCCGTGTGGAAAAACTGTGTGGAAAGGCATAGTGGAAAGACGGTGTGGAAAGGCATAGTGGAAAGACGGTGTGGAAAGGCATAGTGGAAAAACTGTGTGGAAAGGCATAGTGAAAAGACGGTGTGGAAAGGCTGTGTGGAAAGGCATAGTGGAAAGGCAGAGTGGAAAGGCCGTGTGGAAAAACTGTGTGGAAAGGCTGTGTGGAAAGGCCGTGTGAAAAGGCATAGTGGAAAGACGGTGTGGAAAGGCATAGTGGAAAGACGGTGTGGAAAGGCAGAGTGGAAAGACGGTGTGGAAAGGCTGTGTGGAAAGACTGTGTGGAAAGGCATAGTGAAAAGACGGTGTGGAAAGGCTGTGTGGAAAGGCATAGTGAAAAGACGGTGTGGAAAGGCAGTGTGGAAAGGCCGTGTATAAAGACTGTGTGGAAAGGCCGTGTGGAAAGGCATAGTGGAAAGACGGTGTGGAAAGGCAGAGTGGAAAGGCAGAGTGGAAAGGCCGTGTGGAAAGACTGTGTCGAAAGGCCGTGTGGAAAGGCCGTGTGGAAAGGCAGTGTGGAAAGGCATAGTGGAAAGACGGTGTGGAAAGGCCGTGTGGAAAGGCAGTGTGGAAAGGCATAGTGGAAAGGCTGTGTGGAAAGGCAGAGTGGAAAGGCAGTGTGGAAAGGCAGAGTGGAAAGACGGTGTGGAAAGGCCGTGTGGAAAGGCCGTGTGCAAAGACTGTGTGGAAAGGCTGTGTGGAAAGGCCGTGTGGAAAGGCTGTGTGGAAAGGCCGTGTGGAAAGGCTGTGTGGAAAAGCCGTGTGGAAAGACTGTGTGGAAATGCCGTGTGGAAAGACTGTTTGGAAAGGCAGAGTGGAAAGACTGTGTGGAAATGCCGTGTGGAAAGGCTATGTGGAAAGGCCGTGTGGAAAGACTGTGTGGAAAGGCACAGTGGAAAGACTGTGTGGAAAGGTTGTGTGGAAAGGCCGTGTGGAAAGGCAGAATGGAAAGACGGTGTGGAAAGGCAGAGTGGAAAGATGGTGTGGAAAGGCTGCGTGGAAAGGCCGTGTGGAAAGGCAGAGTGGAAAGACGGTGTGGAAAGGCCGTGTGGAAAGGCAGAGTGGAAAGGCGGTGTGGAAAGGCAGAGTGGAAAGGCTTTGTGGAAAGGCAGAGTGGAAAGATTGGTGTGGAAAGGCTGTGTGGAAAGGCCGTGTGGAAAGGCCATGTGGAAAGGCCGAGTGGAAAGACTGTGTGGAAAGGCAGAGTGGAAAGACTGTGTGGAAAGGCTGTGCGGAAAGGCCGTGTGGAAAGACTGTGTGGAAAGACTGTGTGGAAAGGCAGAGTGGAAAGACTGTGTGGAAAGGCTGTGTGGAAAGGCTGTGTGGAAAGGCCGTGTGGAAAGACTGTGTGGAAAGGCAGAGTGGAAAGACTGTGTGAAAAGGCTGTGTGGAAAGGCCGTGTGGAAAGGCATAGTGGAAAGACGATGTGGAAAGGCAGAGTGGAAAGATGGTGTGGAAAGGCTGCGTGGAAAGGCCGTGTGGAAAGGCATAGTGGAAAGACGGTGTGGAAAGGCAGTGTGGAAAGGCCGTGTGGAAAGGCAGTGTGGAAAGGCCGTGTGGAAAGGCAGAGTGGAAAGTAGAGTGGAAAGGCAGTGTGGAAAGGCAGAGTGGAAAGTAGAGTGGAAAGGCAGTGTGGAAAGGCCGTGTGGAAAGGCAGAGTGGAAAGACGGTGTGGTGACTCAAACGTGGTTTGTTAAGCCCTAACTTAATAGCCTGAATGGTTGCTCAGTGAAAGGCCCGTATTCACAACGGCGATTTATCGGCGATTTATTTTAACTCCGATTTATCTCTAAACTCAGACGATTCCAACTGCCTGTTCCGCTCTCCCTTGGCTGGAAATCAGTATATAGAGCAAAGCGCAACCTAGGATCCTCTGACGAGCGTGCCTTATCTAACCGCTCAAGATAACGCGGGGCTAGGGGATAAATCGAGTGTTAAAAAGATAAATCGCCGTTGTGAATACGGGCCCTGAATGGTTGCTCAGTGAAAGGCCCGTACAGCTGTAGCCCGACCAAATCGTTCGGCGAGAACTGTGTTCGCCCTTAAAGGCCTAACTTAATAGCCCGACTGTCAGACGGGCGAACCGGCGTTTGGGGTTCTCGCCGAAACTGCGTTCGTTCTCAATAGAGCGCGCCGAGATGACTCCAAACGCCGGTTCGCCCGTCTGACAGTCGGGCTATTAAGTTATAAGGCCTAACTTGCTTGTCGTTTGGATGGTGTCTGCGAAATGTGTGTCGAGGCCTCGAACGCGTCCCGCGTGTCGATGCGTTGACCTGCATTTCCAGTTGTAAAATGTGAGCGCTTTCACAACCTATTGATACAATCAACATACAGCTGTGAT
>JAWQFJ010031154.1:12500-35000 GCA_034096865.1 Theodoxus fluviatilis
ATGCTTGCATACTATTCAACGTAGGTATATTCTCATTTTGTCAAAAACGTCTCTGTGTGTGCACATGCTAAAACATGCGTGCGAAACCACGTGCTCTTATCCAATGACAAATTTCGTGAGAAATTGCTGTTCTCCTACAAGGCCACTGTGCCGCAGGGACAGCCGTCCGCTGACGTGTCTGAGTCTGTGCCTGATGCTGCAGGAAAACGTGGGCCTGAAGTACTTCAACATGGCCATGGCGGGGCTGAGCAGGGAGGGCGCACAGGCGGTGGGCGTGGCGCTCAAGAACAACAGGACGCTGCTGGAGCTGGACATCTCCTTCAGCCGCATCCCGGCAGAGGGCCTGCCCTTCATCGCGGCAGGCCTGGCAGAGAACGACGTGCTCACCGTCATCAAGGTCAGGCAACCCACGCTGTCTGTGGGCCTTCGTGTGGAAGTGGAATGCTATGTACCGCTAGTCTCTCCAGTCATCGCGTGAAAATGTCCATGCTGAAGTGACGGCAGTATCCCACGGCTATGATCATTTAAGGTGAATTTCGGATTTAAGGCAATAGCAAGCCAACATACAGAGGAGAAAAAGACATGCGTGTGCATAAGACGATTATCATTGCATTTTCATGCTGTATCAAGTTTCATCCGTGTGTGCAAATGAACATGAAGGTTCCTCGAAGCAGCAGCATTTTTGCTGTTGCTATGAAAGATGACCAAGCACCTTTGTGGATTTTCACCTTTTGCACAACTCTTTTCCTCACACTAGCCCCACCGCCCATCCTGTTCTCTGTACAGGGTCTCCCATCTCCCCGCGCCTTGGCGCTGTAACATCATTTTGAATTGACAGCGTTCTGCTGTCTACCGGCCTTGTTTTCCATCCTTCTCTTCCATCCTTCTCACAAGTGTCCACAATAACACCTTTTTAAATGGCTCCTATACATCCATAGTTCCATGATTTGCCTCCACAACTCACTTTTAGTTCCCCCACACGACTGCAAATCATGGTACACATTATTTTGTGCGGGTTAGATTCTACATTGCAATATGATGTCTTGTTACCCAGCTGGGCTCCAATGTTGTCTGGATGTGATTCTATATTGCAATGTGTCTTACCTTCAAAGCCAGCCTCCATTGCTGTGTGGGTGTGATTCTACATTGCAAAGTGTCTTACCTTCACAGCTAGGCTCCAATGTTGTGTGGGTGTGATTGTACAGTGCAGTGTGTAGGTGTCATTCTACATTGCAATATGTGGGTGTGATTGTACAGTGCAGTGTGTGAGTGTGATTGTACAGTGCAGTGTGTGGGTGAGATTGTACAGTGCAGTGTGTGAGTGTGATTGTACAGTGCAGTGTGTGGGTGTGATTGTACATTGCAGTGTGTGGGTGTGATTGTACAGTGCAGTGTGTCGGTGTGATTGTACAGTGCAGTGTGTCGGTGTGATTGTACAGTGCAGTGTGTGGGTGTGATTGTACAGTACAGTGTGTGGGTGTGATTGTACAGTGCAGTGTGTGGGTGTGATTGTACAGTGCAGTGTGTGGGTGTGATTGTACAGTGCAGTGTGTGGGTGTGATTGTACAGTGCAGTGTGTGGGTGTGATTGTACAGTGCAGTGTGTGGGTGTGATTGTACAGTGCAGTGTGTCGGTGTGATTGTACAGTGCAGTGTGTCGGTGTGATTGTACAGTGCAGTGTGTCGGTGTGATTGTACAGTGCAGTGTGTGGGTGTGATTGTACAGTGCAGTGTGTGGGTGTGATTGTACAGTGCAGTGTGTGGGTGTGATTGTACAGTGCAGTGTGTGGGTGTGATTGTACAGTGCAGTGTGTGGGTGTGATTGTACAGTGCAGTGTGTGGGTGTGATTGTACAGTGCAGTGTGTGGGTGTGATTGTACAGTGCAGTGTGTGAGTGTGATTGTACAGTGCAGTGTGTGGGTGTGATTGTACAGTGCAGTGTGTGGGTGTGATTGTACAGTGCAGTGTGTGAGTGTGATTGTACAGTGCAGTGTGTGGGTGTGATTGTACAGTGCAATATAATATGACGTCTTACATTTACAGCTGGGCTCCAACCCCTTCGACTCGGACGAGGCCTGCGCGGTGCTGGCGGCCCTGGAGGAGAACGAGAGCAGCGCCATCAAGCACGCAGACTTCTCGGTAGGGCCTGCGTCACGATGAACGCTGTCACCATGGCGACTGTTCTGTACCTTTGTTTCTAGTAATTTTCATGTAAATGTCTTCTGTGCGTTGACATTATACTTTCACTGCATTTTTAGAGGCCCAACTATCATTATAACAGCGACCAAGATAAGTGCAATCCCAGCGAAGATGTCGATGACGACGAGTGCGATGACAATGTATGTTATTTTAAAAAATGATAAGAAATCGATGAGGGTTCTGGGGAAAATGACGATTAAGAGAACACTGATGGGAATGACAGATATGACATTGTGATGATGACGACGATGCTGTGGACATCGACTGCAATTCATCATAATGATGCAATCCATCATCATCATCATCATCGTCGTCGTCGTCGTCACCATCATGATGATCATCATCTTGATCACAAAAGGAAAAAGCGGTAATTACGACAACGATGATGATATAATTACAGAACGTGCTGGTCAAGGGAGACTTCCTGACCCTGGCCAGACGGCTGAGCGAGTCACGTGGTATCAAGGTCACCTACGAGGGCATCTTGTCGGAGCCCCCCAAGCACCGGAAGTCGGTGGAGGAGATGGTGCGCTTCCGGCGTGACCCTTTGGGTCAGTTCAGGAAGTACGTGAAAGACGCAGGCAGAACGCCCTCTGACCTTTTGCCCCCAAGCAACACGGCCCAGCTGACCTTGGAGGAGCTCACCGCCGTCATTAAGGTCAGAGTTGCTTCCCCTGACCTGACATGCGGTACCGCATCGCCCCTGATGCTCAGCTGTGTTTCTCTTGTGGAAATCCGGTGTAAAGCGGTTTGGTACCCAGACATGGGTCGCTGTTTGAAACCACACCTTTACCTTTAATCGTATTCGGTTTCTGATGTATACGTAATGATTAAAAATATGTCACATACTTTTTTATACATTTATTTTGCACTTCTGCTTTCTTTGCTAAGTATACTACTAACATTCATTTGTTTGTACATTACTTTTTGACCATTCACTATTTAGCTTGCAGACGGCACGACAAAAATCACGTCATGTTGAACGTGAATGAACAGACGCCCTTACACCGAAAAAGGTAATCGATTCTTTGTATCAGCTTGAACACTGAGAAATGGTGGAATATTGTTCTTCACTGTGACCTATTTTCCTCAGGACGCAGATCTGGACATGACAGACGACCAAATCAACATACTCTTCTCCAAACTCCAGCTGGGCGGGAAAATCCACGTGGCGTAAGTTAACATTTCTGTGGGAGATAAAGTTTGCAAATCAAGCGTAAACATTTTGCTCCACGCAAAAATAGCAACTTTAACTGGACAGTTCTCTCTCTCTCTCTCTCTCTCTCTCTCTCTCTCTCTCTCTCTCTCTCTCTCTCTCTCTCTCTCTCTCTCTGTCTCGTCTGTCTGTCTGCTCTGTCTGTCTGTCTGTCTGTCTGTCTGTCTGTCTGTCTGTCTGTCTGTCTGTCTGTCTGTCTGTCTGTCTGTCTCTCTCTCTCTCTCTCTCTCTCTCTCTCTCTCTCTCGGACACACACACACACACACACACACACACACACACACACACACACACACACACATACACACACACACACCACCCCGCCATCTTTGTAGTAAACTAAAATCATTCTGTCAATGATGCAGTATCGCAACCACTTCTGTTGATGAACTCATTTGCAAAGCAGACGTAGATAGATGTCTGCATCGTCACGTCGATAGTCTGGATTCACCAAACGTGTCTCCTCTATGATGTCTTTGAGGGATTTGAGTAAAATGTTTATGGTTTTGTGTAGTTCCGATTCAAGGGATTTCTTTTAAACTTATCAAGCTTCATTTTTCTCTCCATCAGACACTTACTGCAGTCGTTCGAGGCCACGTCACCAGAAATGTTGTGATTGCCACGGAGGAGGAAAGCGACAGCAATGCTCTTTTCTCACCGGGACATCACGGAGAAAGTGTCTTGAGTACTCTGAATCTGTCACCGAGAATGGTGTCAACTGAGACATTTGCTTTGTGACTGTCTGGAGGTCATATGGTCGTCGTGGTGACAGACCCTTTCCCGATGTTCCAGAACCACCAACATTGTGCTGCCCCGGGGTGGGAAAACTTCATCCGTGTACTTTTAATCCAAACCTCGAAGTCCCTGACTGGTGTTCCATCGTGGCCAAGCAATAAGGGAAGTAACTATTTTCCTTTGGCCAAGGGAGGTAACTGCGCACGCTCTGCGGAAATCGCCGAGCTGTGCATTGCGAGGTCACTAGGATGAAGACACGTCTACAAAGTGCTCAAATCGGACTTTCTTTTGAAAACTGGAATCGTCAGTGCTCGCCATTTTGCAATGTGCGCTTCATTGGACTCTCTAGCAGATGTGACGTCACAGGTATATCGGTCTGGTCGCACGCATTTCACTTGTCACGTGACCACGCCGACTGCCGGCTGACCTTTGTGAATCTGGTATCACAAATTGAAACTGTCAGAGTTTAGCATCGCTTTATTCATATGTTGGTTTTTAAAAAGTTTTATGATGTTTCACTTCTATAAAAGTCTTTCGTGTTGATCTGTGGGCATTCCTTTACACGTGACCTATGCCCTTTGGAAAGCTGTCTTCAGGTCATCACGTCCACAGCAGTAAAGTTGCTGAAGAGCGGACAGTAAATACAGCGAATAACAGGATATAACGTGGTATCTGTGCCAGCGAATTCACGTAGATGGGGTGTAACAATGGGAGTTTACTGACAATGTTACAATGTTCCCATTGACCATTTCTGCCTTGCCATGTCCAGTAACCAGAATCGATCGTATCTTGTTACACCTTTGTTAACCTCGTGCGAACGTTGTGACAATGATCAAATGTCTTGTGTATCGTCTTGGGTGCGTACACGTCAAAATAAATTAATCCCGGGACTTGTCTGTCGCTGTTCCTTTGGATCAGGGCCCGTATTCACAACGGCGATTTATCTTTTTAACACTCGATTTATCCCCTAAGCCCGGGTTATCTTGATCGGTTAGATAAGGTACGCTCGTCAGAGGATCCTAGGTTGCGCTTTGCTATATATACTGGTTTCCAGCCAAGGGAGAGCGGAACAGGCAGTTGGAATCGTCTGAGTATAGAGATAAATCGAGGTTAAAATAAATCGCCGATAAATCGCCGTTGTGAATACGGGCCCATGTCTTCACACGTTTTCATCCTCTGTCGCAACTGTCTATCCTATTTGAATGGGCGAGGGATGTCCTTGTTGCTTGGAAGATACGATGAGAAGGTTACGTGCTTTCTGTACTAGATCGGACAGCACTTCAGCTGCAGGTGAAGTCCACACGCGTGATAGAATGGTCACAATAATGCATGCAGTAGTGATGCGGTTTGATAGATGGATTCAACAATGACATGATGAACTCCTTTTACAACCAGAACACTACCAAAGACATCAAGTCGTGTCCCAACCACCATTTATTGCGTACAATGGACGTCCACAGTGAATGACCCATGCTGACGGGAAGGACACCCATATGCATGAGTGAGGTCCGTTCCCAGCACAAAGCTAATGACGACTTGAGGCCACATCTATATAAGAGAAATATCTCAAATCTGTCACGAGTCTGCCACCCAAATGCCTCGGAATAGGTGTCCACCAGAAATCGCGTTGATGAGGTCCTCTCACTTCAATCCTTAAATTTTTAACGAATTACCGCTGTGTTGGGTCTATTAAGGCCCACTTCTAAAACTTTCTCCATGACGAAGAATTTCTAGAAAATTCTGGGCCCATTTCAGTAGCAGATGAGAGCTAAGGGGGGGAGGGGGGGGCTTTATGTTGCACAGGGAGAAAGAGAGAGAGAGAGAGAGAGAGAGAGAGAGAGAGAGAGAGACAGACAGACAGACAGACAGACAGACAGACAGACAGACAGACAGACAGACAGACAGACAAACAGACAGACAGACAGACACACAGACAGACAGACAGACAGACACACAGACAGACACACAGACAGACAGACAGACACACCCACAGACAGACACACAGACAGACACACAGACAGACAGACAGACACACAGACAGACACACAGACAGACACACAGACAGACAGACAGACAGACAGGCAGGCAGGCAGGCAGGCAGACAGACAGGCAGGCAGGCAGGCAGGCAGGCAGGCAGACAGACAGACAGACAGACAGGCATAGACAGAAAGTCAGACAGACAAAGAGAGACAGAGACAGAGAGAGGAGCCTGTGACATTTCATTAGAAACAGAGTGACGTATTGCTGCACTTTCATCAGATTACAATTTCCTGTCTACCGCCATCACGGTGGTTCTTTGCTGTCAGTCTCAACGACGAAAGAGAGACGAGACCTTAGAAATAGTCTTTCCACACTTAGAACAAACGAAATATCGCCCTTGACCGGGAGATTTCACTCGTGGTTGTCTCCCCTGGCTGATGGCGCCCTGACCACCGTCCACAGTCCGTCGAGATGACGTCACGTGGCTGCAGGCGTGGCGTCTTCGTTTTCCTGTCTCGCCAGGAACTGCTCCAGTTCCGACTTGGTGACCGGAAGCTTGCTGACGCGACGCGCAATCTCCCGGTGCTCGTTGTCGCCTCGAATTAGCTCCCTTGAATCAAGCCAAATAACGCCTATTGATGAAATCTAGGTCAAACAGCTGCGGGGGAATGGTGCAAAGGCAGGATTCCAATTAGACAGAATGAATCGTACAAGGAAGGAGGAACATGCAAGAACGAATAGGATTTATCAGAGCTCAATAGACTGAGATAGTGGGTGATGTGCAAAGAAAGGTAAATTAGGCTGAACATGGAAAAATGAGTGAGGAGAACTAAACGGAAAGAGAGCGACAAGAATAAATGTGATAGATCCCCTGCACACATAATTTTCATCGTTTGCCATGCCCAATTTGGTTTTCCATATAAGTCCTGATTTGCTTGAAGGAAAGCGTGGTTTCTGTAGAAGCACCTGATTAAAGTTCTTATGTTCCACACAAATAGGGTAACAAATGATAAAAGCTGAGGGAGAAACATCTCTAAAATACAGAAATGGGTTGAATACGTGACTGAAGGACAACAACACTCACTTTGCCTTGGACTGGTATGTCACAACAAGAAACACTCAGCAACAAAGTTCAGTTTGTAGTCCCGCTCATCGACAGAAAGAACTATGATAATACTTTTTTCTTGCACGATTAACTTACAAGCAATAACAAATAAATACACACGTTACCCATTGAAAAAGGTGTGTCATTTTTTCTGGGAAAACCCGAGCCTGAAACGTTTCACACAGTTAAGTTGAGCACCCATTTTGTGCCTGTCTAAAGAGCAGAGAATCAACTACTTACGAAAAATCCAGCTCGCCATTTTGGTCTAAATCGAGACGATCCATCAAGATGTTCACTTGTTCTTCTGTCAGCAAGATCTTTGCTTTCTGTGGAAACACAAGAAAGACCTTCGTTGAAGACAAAGGGTTACACAACTTGGTGTGAATGCTTTCTGTGGAAACACAACTCACACCTTGATAGAAGACAATGGGATACACAACTTGTTGCGAATATTTCCTGTGGAAACATAAGAAAGATCTTCGGTTAAGACAAAGGGATACACAACTTGTGTGAATGTTTTATGTGGAAACACAACACATACATACCTTGATTGAAGACAAAGATAGACACAACTTGCTAAGAATGTTTTCTGTGGAAACATAACACAGACATTGATAAAAGGCGTAGGGATAAACAACTTGGTGTGAATGTTTTCTATGGAAACACAACACAGACATTGGTAGAAGAAGAAGGGATACACAATTTGGTGCGAATATGTTGCAACATTGAGAAGCTTTCATCAAGTTGACGATAGTTACCACCGAATGCTCACCTTCCTATTTCTAGCAGTTCCCTGCATGCGTGTTTTAAGTCGCAACAAAACTTCTGTCATTGCATCATTGCCATCACAGCGACAACTGTTTCATGTGTGAGAGAGCACCACCAAACAGGCCAGAAGTTGGCTTTGATCTTATTGAAGTTATTGGCTTCCTTTAACAAGTTGACTGTTTAAGCTTTCCAAATGGTATCTAAACTATATCTGTATCTTGAATATATTCTGGAAGGTACAACTATTTAAATAATTATACACTGCAATAAAACGCAAAGTTTAAGAAAATTGCTGCACAAGCGTAAATATGGCACTTTTGATTGCTCTAACTTCGAATTCTACTTACGTAAGCGACTCGCCTTCTAGTCTGAGACAGACGAAGATGCAGGAAAAGCATAGAGAGAACGAGCTGCGCAGTGGTGTATGAGTCTATGACACGCCGGTATGAATAGAAGCCATGACGTAGGGGGAAAAGCTATATTTGGGCTAAGTAAACCCTATTTATATTTTTGATTTTACATTTGGGCTAATGAAAGTAATTTTTCACATTATTATGTGTTGATTTGCACTGTACATCGCCAAGAAAAAATTTCTATAGAGGTATTAGAGGCAGAGAACACCAAAAATAGACAAAGCCGGTTTGACCCCAACTGACGCTTGAAGGCCTGTGTCTCTTAAATGACCAGTGGGACCTATAACCCGTTTCACGGTGCTTGTCCCATTTCTGGTGTTAGACTCCCAGCTCAAAACTTCAGCTGCTGTAAGCATACAAAACTGCTGAAGTTTGTTTCATGACAACAAAAAGTCGTTGAAAAATCTCCACAAGTTGTGGAATATGCAAACACAGCCGCTCTATCCCCCTCCCCCCTTCCCTCAGTGGCTGGACCCCCTGGTTGCCTGACTTTGGAGGTCTGCTGCGTCAGCTCAGTTGGGATGAAGGTGACAGACATGAGCGAACCAAGAAGACAGCAAGACTCCCAGTGAAGGCCTCCGTGCGGTGCTCACCCTGCATCCCTCACGCAGCTCCGACTTGGAGATGGAGAAGCTCTGGTCGCGGTCGAACTGCTTGAGGAAGTCGATGAGACGTAGGCCTGCCTGGGCGATCCACTCCCTCAGCTTGGTCATGGGGTCGCGCCGGAAGGCCTCCATGGGGTCCTCGCCCTTCATGTTCACGGGGTCCGTGATGAGACCGCCGTGCAGCACGCGCAGATCGCGCTGCGACTCCAAGCTGTCCTGTAGCTCCAGGAACTCCTTCGTCACCACGGAGTTCTGCAGAGATCACGAGACGATGATGGTGCTGGAGATGACGGCGACGATATTAATGACAACAACAATGACGATGATGTGGACAACAACGACGACTTTGAGAATAATAATGCCAAGGAGAAGGAGGAGGAGGAGGAGGAGGAGGAGGAGGAGGAGGAGGAAGAGGAGGAGGAGGAGGAAGAATAAAAAGAGGAGGAGGAGGAAGAGGAGGAGAAGGAGGAGGAGGAGGAGGAGGAGGAGGAGGAGGAAGAGGAGGAGGAGGAGGAGGAGGAGGAGGAGGAGGAGGAGGAGGAAGAAGAAAAAGAGGAGGAGGAGGAGGAGGAGGAGGAGGAGGAGGAGGAGGAGGAGAAGGAGGAGGAGGAGGAGAAGGAGGAGGAGGAGGAGGAGGAGAAGGAGGAGGAGGAGGAGGAGGAGGAGAAGGAGGAGAAGGAAGAGAAGGAGGAGGAAGAGGAGGAGAAGGAGGAGGAGGAGGAGGAGGAGGAGGAGGAGGAGGAGGAAGAGGAGGAGGAGGAGGAGGAGGAGGAAGAGGAGGAGGAGAAGGAGGAGGAGGAAGAGGAGGAGGAGGAGGAGGAAGAGGAGGAGGAGGAGGAGGAGGAGGAGGAGGAGGAGGAGGAGGAGGAGGAGGAGGAGGAGGAGCAGCAGCAGGAGGAGCAGGAGGAGGAGGAGGAGGAGGAGAAGGAGAAGGACGAGAAGGAGGAGGAGGAGGAAGAGAAGGAGGAGGAGGAGGAAGAGGAGGAAGAGGAGGAGGAGGAGGAAGAGGGGGAGGAGGAGGAGGAGGAGGAGGAGGAGGAGGAGGAGGAGGAGGAGGAGGAGGAGGAGGAGGAGGAGGAGGAGGATGGAGGAGGAGGAGGAGGAGGAGGAGGAGGATGGAGGAGGAGGAGGAAGGAGGAGGAGGGACGATGGCGATGACGATGACGACGACGATGCTGCTGCTGCTGCTGCTTGATAATGATGAATGAGGATAATGACTGATAATGAAGGAAGATGATTGATGGAGGATGATTAATATGGATGATTGATATGAATGATTGATATGAATGATTGATATGGATGATTGATGATGGAAGATGGATAATGGATGATGGAAGATGAATGATAGAAGATGGAAGATGGAAGGTAGAAGATGGATGATGGGTGATGGATGATGGAAGATGGATAATGGAAGATGGATGATGGAAGACGGAAGACGAAGACTTGTACTACCTTTCTTCGCAAAAAGGGTGCACATGGTGCCGTGTACTCCGAAGCAACGTTGGCGACCCCAAAAACATATTTCCATAGACGTCATTGTGCGGAACTGGGAATGGACTAAGAAGCGATGGTGGAGGCGGAAATAAAGCAGCAGGAAAGAGGGCAGATAAAGATGGCGAGCAGTGGAGACAGACGAGACAGGACTACGTCACTACACTGGAACAGAGGCAGCGTGCATTTACCCCAAGGTCGAGAAGCTTGAGTGCGCTGGCGTCATTCCTGTCCAGTCCTACCAGCAGCGCGTACAGGGCCTCCGTGCTGAGGTAGTTGTAGCCCAGCTGCAGCAGTTCAGACACGTGACCCACACCGGACTGACTTGGATGCTGACAACGTCAGGGCAGAATGCGTCGGGGTATCATTACTGTCTTCGATAGCGCCTTCGGCTAACAAACATCGATATCTTCCCAGAACTTCGTTCACAAAAAACATTATTTTGATGAAGTCTTATCTTCTTAGCTCCTTTGCATATGATACATAAGGCAGTGCACTCTTATATTACTGTTGGGACCATACATTGTCAAGTCCCGGACAGAGCGAAACGCTGAGCAGTTCTGGAACTACAGTGACACTTTCTTTTGCCTGATACACTCACTACCAATCAGATAGACACTCAGTCAGTCAGTCAGGCGGTCAGAAGGTCAGTAGGTCGGGCAGACAGACGGGCAGACAGACGGGCAGACAGACGGGCAGCTGTCGGGCAGACAGACGGGCAGACAGACAGGCAGCTGTCGGCCAGACAGACGGGCAGACAGACGGGCAGCTGTTGGGTAGACAGACGGGCAGACAGACGGGCAGCAGACGGGCAGACAGACGGGCAGACAGACGGGCAGCAGACGGGCAGACAGACGGGCAGACAGGCAGGTGGACTGGCATGCTGGCTGGCGGGAAGGGTGACAGATAGACACTGGGGTGGGCATTCAGGCAGGTGTGATGCAGCCAGCCTGTCTTCCTGTCAATGGGTCATTGCTCTGTAAGCGATTTGTCAGTCGGTCATTCGATCAATCTATTACTTAATCTGCCATTCAATCAGCGGATCCATCCGTCTCTCCTTCATTTCCTTCATTCTTACCTCCAGGATTAATACATTCTACTCTATAGTAGACATTCTTCTTCCATCTATTCATCCCTTATCCCAGCCACACACACCCCTTCATGTATCCTACCACCACCCCTCCCCTCCACCCGACCCCTCTCACCCTGAGCGTGGTGAGGGCGTCGTTGGTCTGCAGGCCAATGGCGATGGAGGCAGCGCCCTCGGTGGGCAGACGGCAGTTGGAGACGTCCAGCGTCTTGAGTGTCCTGTTGGCCTTGACCGCCTCGCCCAGCGCCCTGGCCCCCTGAGAGCCGAAGCCACTCATGGTCATCAGGAACTCCTTCATTCCAAAGTTCTCCTGCAACCAGGAACAGAGAGGCGAACGATGTAAGACCTGGGGTTCCAAGGAGCGCGTTATCTTTCCAAAGTCTGAGGTTCGTCTTATATGAGTGTAGATTTGAAGTAGCACTGTCTTAACTGACTTCTCGACTTGGTACATACATACACATAGCTCTGCTCTACCATAACACCACTCACAGCATAACCAGGCGTTGAGGTCCTTTGCAGAACCACATAGAAAGCTGTGAAATAATTCGTGTAATGGGCTAAAAGGGAGATCATGGACGAAATGGTCTTAAAAGCTGCTTATAATAACGGTTTCATAGAAATCATCCTTTGGATTTTTTAATTTTTTTTTTTTTTTTTTTGGGGGGGGGATATTTTCATGTTCTGAAGATGATATAATAGCAGGGGCGATACTAATGGACAGGCTGGAATTAGAGAAGGGATCGGAGTGAATGGAAGTGGTGGAAAAGAGTTGGGGATAGGCTGGGAAAGGCAGGAAGGGGGTAGGAAAGGGATGTTCTGGGGTGGAGCGGGGTGGGTTGTGATTCACTCTCAAGGAAGGCAGAGTTCAGTTCACCATGACCTCACCCACCTTGAGGCCGTCAGCGATGGCCACGCATCCTTTTGTCTGGAAGCGGTTCCATGACAGGTCCAGCGTCTCCAGACTCTCGCTCTCCGCCAGAATCTCTCGGAACCAGGCAGCCCCGGGGTCCTCGAACAGGTTGTGACGCAGGTTCAGCCACTTCAGTGTCGTGTTCCGCTGCTGTGCAATCCAGGGAGAAGAAAAGGCGTGTGTGGTGGAAGACCGCTGCTGTGCAATCCAGGGAGAAGAAAAGGCGTGTGTGGTGGAAGACCGCTGCTGTGCAATCCAGGGAGAAGAAAAGGCGTGTGTGGTGGAAGACCGCTGCTGTGCAATCCAGGGAGAAGAAAAGGCGTGTGTGGTGGAAGACCGCTGCTGTGCAATCCAGGGAGAAGAAAAGGCGTGTGTGGTGGAAGACCGCTGCTGTGCAATCCAGGGAGAAGAAAAGGCGTGTGTGGTGGAAGACCGCTGCTGTGCAATCCAGGGAGAAGAAAAGGCGTGTGTGGTGGAAGACCGCTGCTGTGCAACTCCAGGGAGAAGAAAAGGCGTGTGTGGTGGAAGACCGCTGCTGTGCAATCCAGGGAGAAGAAAAGGCGTGTGTGGTGGAAGACCGCTGCTGTGCAATCCAGGGAGAAGAAAAGGCGTGTGTGGTGGAAGACCGCTGCTGTGCAATCCAGGGAGAAGAAAAGGCGTGTGTGGTGGAAGACCGCTGCTGTGCAATCCAGGGAGAAGAAAAGGCGTGTGTGGTGGAAGACCGCTGCTGTGCAATCCAGGGAGAAGAAAAGGCGTGTGTGGTGGAAGACCGCTGCCAGCACCGCTGTCTACAGCTCGTCCAGCGCGAATGTTACTTTGCATTTTGACATTTTCATACTCTGTGCCATTATGACATAGAGCTGTGGGTTTAGGATATTTTGGAGGGGGTCGCAGAGTGAATATTTTTTGCAGATCAATTTGACTCCAACTTTTCTAGTCGTAGGTTTTTCCTCGGTGTAACTGACTATAATGAAATGAAAACTTTTCAAAGATAAAGTATAGTCAGTCGTTGCTTTGAGGAAAGATATGCCGTTGACAAGTTATTGTTATAGTACAGTACTGTGTGTTAGTGTAGTATAATAGAGCACAGTTCAGTACAGTATTCAATAGAAAGCGTTGGAAGACATTATTTTGATTAGCCACATTTTCATGAAAATGTATTCTCTAAGAAAAGAAAGCCAGTAAGGACACAGGCCAAGCAAAGAAAATATCAGAGACAGACATTAAAACTATGGTCTGCGTTACTCTAGGTTTGAAAAGTCATGTTGCGCATTTGTCATCAAAAGGCCGAGACACCTAAAGTTCTGTACGTACCGTCAGCACGATGTAGAAATGTTCAGCTGCGCCATCTCCAATTTGATTCCCTGTGAATTACAAGAAGATAAAAAACGTTTTCGAAAGAAATATCACAAGGTGATGCTTTCAAAACAAAGACTTCATATGTTCGTTAAAAGGGTTATGAAAATATCAAGTGACACATTGACTACCGTAAAAACATTTTCAGAGAGTGCTTTCATATACCCACGATTAACTCCAGCATGACAACAACAAACCATAGAAAAACTATGCTTTCTGGTGAAGCGCCGAAGCGAAACCACCAGGCTAATCACCCCGCACGTTGTAACCTGTTGAAATGCAACCATTGAAAATACCGTGTCAAACTACAGAGATGTGTTTCATAACCATACATAAAAACTTCATCCAGTCACAGGTATTATTCATAATAGTGAGAAATAACTTAGATCTTTTCTTTCAGCACGGCCTTTTTACAAGTGCTGACTGGCTGATGTGTACTCCTCGCACATTAATGGCATGTGGCCTCTGAAACCTCAGATTTAACGTGAACATTTAGCAAAGGAAGCCAAAAGTTTTACAAGAGTTTTCCTTGTAAATCTGTAGCTAAGCCTTTAATAGAGATGTCATTACATTTTACTTTCCTTCGAACGCGCACACCCTTTCCTACAGTTGAAATAGTTCTTGTGCGGAATGAAGTGTCCTTCCTATATGTAGCAAATCCTCCCAAAATGAGTCGCTCGGATATATTAGGTGATTTTCAGATTTCTATGTTGTCGTAAAGTACACTACATGCCCTTCAACACAACAAAAATATTATTATTATTATTATTATTATTATTATTATTATTATTATTATTATTATTATTATTATTATTATTATATTGCTGTGGTTCCTGAATTATGCCAAATTGAATATATATGTACCAAAACTGAGCTATCAAAGAAAACGACTTTTCAAGTTTGAGTTACATTCTCCATCGACGCACCCTAATTGTAATTACATCAATGAAATTTGACCGAGAGCTAGTGCTTACATATAATTATCCCTCAACGATCAATGAAAATAAGCTACGCGTTTAGATGAGAGCCCAAGACGTTTAACCATACCACGTACTTGACCGATCTGTTCGCGAGGACGAGAGAAGTGATGTGATGATGAGGTGGTGTGTTATGCAATCAGACGAAGTTTTCATCCACACTGAAATTGTATTGCCCATATAAAGACGTGAAAATAATCATTCAGGGGTAGATTTGAAATGTGAAACTCTCGGAGTGGATGTAGAAATGATTCCGTTTCCTGAATCGAGTTGAATCCCAAAATCTTCGGAGTGACCCCCCTTGAATGAATTTTAGGTCGTATCTCGATTTGAACAAATTATCCAAGCGACTCAATTTGAGAGGACGGTCATGTATGTAAATTGATTGTAAGCAACTGTTTTTGATTTGGTGCATCTGTTATTTGAATCTTAATAGACGTCCAATTGGCATATTTAGATTTTGAAACGTGGACACTAACAGCATACTTTAGTTGATCCCAGTATTCCAGAGAGGCATGAGGA
The DNA here is from genome assembly GCA_034096865.1 of Theodoxus fluviatilis. Lineage (NCBI taxonomy): Eukaryota > Metazoa > Mollusca > Gastropoda > Cycloneritida > Neritidae > Theodoxus > Theodoxus fluviatilis. Next base: position 27,867 of record JAWQFJ010031154.1, read on the forward strand.
GACAAATATTTTCAACTCCAATAATTTTGTATAGTTGTTGAGCTGAGAGTTGATGCTGCGTGCAAGGCCTGACTGGAGTCAAAGCGAGGCCGTACCTGCCAGGTTGAGTCTCTCCAGGCTCCTGTTGTGGTGCAGCAGTTCGCACAGATTGATTGCGCCCGCGCTCTCCATGCAGTTTTCGGACAGGTTCTGTCGCAGCCAATCATGTCACACCGTTATTCAAACGCGTTTCCTTTCGTTTTCTTCCCTTTTTACACTAACTCAAAAAGAATGAACTCTGTATGTATAATGGTCTGATGAACAACACACTATATTCAATGCCCAAAATATTGCCAGACGGAAAGAAGTAAACGATCAATGTTGGAATATTATTTGCTCCATCAGGTTTCATTTCAATTTACTGCGAAGACAACTGTAATTATCAATACGCCAGAGAATGTTGCGTGTGGATTTGAATGATTTGTTTCTGATAAATTGTAACGAGCTTCTTTGAAAGGAATATTTCCATTGAAGTAGTCTCCCAGATGTGGAAGGCCGAGGATGCTTACCAGGTCTGTGACGTAGACGTTTTCACGCAGGACTCGACACAGATGATTAACGCCAGCCGAGTTTATGGAGTTTCCTTCCAAATCGATTTTCTCTATGCTCGTGTTCACCTAGACAAGAAGCAGATACCTTTTTGAATTTAACAGTGTGGTGAGCTGGGACAGAGTCATGACGACTGCGAGGACCACACAGACGGCTGCCAGAGAGGAAAGAGTACGAGCAGACAGGGACGAACAGAGGAAACTAATGAGACGATGAAATAGAACACACACACACACACACACATATGCGTGCGCGCGCAAACACACACACACACACACACACACACACACACACACACACACACACACACACACGCTGACAAAGTGAGGAAAATAGAAGCAAGGTGAAAACACACACACACACACACACACACACACACACACACACACACAAAAGGTGATAATGCTGAAGTACAAGAAGACCTTATCACAATTAGACAAACCAGAAGTTATATTTCAATGCATCAAAACATCAACAGGATTGCAGAGAAACAGAGGAAAAGCAAAAGACTTGCCCATCCCCCATCACACACACACACACACACACACACACACACACACACACACACACACACACACACACACACACACACACACAAATGCACAGAAAATATGCAAAGCAAGAAAAATACATTATTCGAAAGTTGCGCCAGGGCACGTTCAGAGATTTGCCCACGACAGTACATTCTCCAGGCACGACAAACGACGTCAGGTCTCTGAAGCCTGGTACATTTGGAGTGCCTCTGCATTCGCCCCAAGCCGCCCAGATTTAAGAGTGTATATTCAAAAGCCTGGTATATTTGGAGTGCCTTTGCATTGGCCCCATACAGCCCAGACTTGAGCGTGTGACAAAAGCCTGGTACATTTGCAGTGCTGTTGCATTGGACCCATACAGCCCAGACTTAAATGTGAAGGCACTAAAGCCAGGTACATTTGCAGTGCTGTTACATTGGCCCCATACAACCCAGACTTAAGTGCGAATGCACAAAAACCTGGTACATTTGCAGTGCTGTTGCATTGGCCCCATACAACCCAGACTTAAGTGTGAATGCACAAAAGCCTGGTACATTTGCAGTGCTGTTGCATTGGCCCCATACAGCCCAGACTTAAATGTGAAGCACTAAAGCCAGGTACATTTGCAGTGCTGTTGCATTGGCCCCATACAGCCCAGACTTAAGTGTGAATGCACAAAACCTGGTACATTTGCAGTGCTGTTGCATTGGCCCCATACAGCCCAGACTTAAATGTGAAGGCACTATAGCCAGGTACATTTGCAGTGCTGTTGCATTGGCCCCATACAGCCCAGACTTAAGTGTGAATGCACAAAACCTGGTACATTTGCAGTGCTGTTGCATTGGCCCCATACAGCCCAGACTTACATGTGAAGGCACTATAGCCAGGTACATTTGCAGTGCTGTTACATTGGCCCCATACAGCCCAGACTTAAGTGTGAATGCACAAAACCTGGTACATTTGCAGTGCTGTTGCATTGGACCCATACAGCCCAGACTTAAGTGTGAATGCACAAAAGCCTGGTACATTTGCAGTGCTGTTGCATTGGCCCCATACAGCCCAGACTTAAATGTGAAGGCACTATAGCCAGGTACATTTGCAGTGCTGTTGCATTGGCCCCATACGGATCAGACCTAAGAGTGTGAATACACTAAAGCAGGGCGCTGGAGGAGAGCGTTTTCTACGTTGTCACTGCACGACAGGAAGAGACCAATCTCCATTAGCTTCAGAGAATCTCAGCTAGGCTGCTGCACGCAAGATCTTTGCGACGGCACCGATCTGGCAAAAATTAGTTTATGAAAATTATTACTTGCTTTCTTTTTCGAGGGTGATCGAGATGAAAATTGTTTTTAAACCGATGAATGAATAAGTGTGTAAATTGCACTTGAAAAGTTCCAGCAGACTGAACCGCCAAATTTATACATAAAACAAACCGATAGATGATTTTAGTGAGGCTGCATATCATTATTTTGCATCTCCTTCGAGGATAGGAAATATTTCTGCCCCACAGTCACACTGCAGATGGCCAGTGGCACGACGCCTCACACAGAGGGGAGCTTATCGTAGTTTCCATTTACGTTAGAGGATAAAGAAGACAGTCGTGTATATAGGTCACACTTCAGATTGCCCTTGGCACGACACCTCACAAAGACGGGGTCTTGTCATAATCTCCTTTTAAGTCAGAGGACAGAGAAGACAGTCCTTAATAAAAACAGTTCACACTGCAGATTGCCCTTGGCACGACATCTCACAAAGACGGGAACTTATAATAATTTCCTTTTAAGTCAAAGGACAGAACAAGCAGTCCTGTAAAACAAAGTCACACAGCAGACTGCCCTTGGCACGACATCTCTCCTCTTGGCAGCACATTCCAATCTTAGAAGCTAGAAGACAGAGAAGTCGCCCATTAAGCCTAGCTTACACTGCGGTATGCCAGTAGTGTGCCTGTAGGCCCAGATCACACTGTAGTCTGCCTGTAGGCCCAGATCACACTCTAGTCTGCCTGTAGGCCCAGATCACACTGTAGTCTGCCTGTAGGCCCAGATTACACTGTAGTCTGCCTGTAGGCCCAGATCACACTGTAGTCTGCCTGTAGGCCCAGATCACACTGTAGTCTGCCTGTAAGCCCAGATCACGCTGCAGTGTGACCGCAGCATGGCGCCTTATCTCCAGGCAGCACACCTTAATCTTAGATGTTAGAAGACACAGAAGCCAGTCCATTAAGCCTAGGTCACACTGCAGTCTGCCAATAAGCCCAGGTCACACTGCAGTGTGCCTAAAAGCTCAGGTCACACTGCAGTGTGCCTATAGCCCCAGGTCACACTGCAGTGTGCCTATAGCCCCAGGTCACACTGCAGTGTGCCTATAGCCCCAGGTCACACTGCAGTGTGCCTATAGCCCCAGGTCACACTGCAGTGTGCCTATAGCCCCAGGTCACACTGCAGTGTGCCTATAGCCCCAGGTCACACTGCAGTGTGCCTATAACCCCAAGTCAAAATACAGTCCGCCAATAAACCCGGGTCACACTGCAGTGTGCCAGTGGTATGGCGCCTCACCTCCAAGGGCGTCGCCAAGGCGCGGATGCCCGCAGTTCCGATGCCGTGGTGGCTGAGGACCATGCTGGACTCCTGCATGCCGCGCACGAAGCTGGTGATGGGCTGCACCTGGAGGTCCCGGCACGCCTGCAGGTACAGGCTGCGTCCCGTCGTGTCCCGGTCAAACTTCTCGGGGTTGAGCCACCCTGGGACACAGTCACGCCAGTAGGTCAAAACAAGTGTATACTCAGTGCGAAAGGTTGGAACAAACAGAGGATAGGACGTGCGTGATCACGAGTGCAGCAGTGCAAGGAAAGAGGTGGACGGCGAGGATCAGAGACAGAAAACTACCCCTGCTGCATTAGCTCTGCGAGAGCTCTAGCAGTAAACACACGCAATTACAAAGTGCAGCAGTGCACAGAAACATGGCGAGGATCAGAGACAGAAAACTACCCCTGCTGCTTTAGCACTGCGAGAGCTCTAGCAGTAAACACACGCAATTACAAAGTGCAGCAGTGCACATAAAGAGGAGGAAGGTAAGGAGCAGACACAGAAAACTACACCTGCCGCATTCGCGCCTGACGAGTGCCTGTGAGCTATCAGTAACCGCACGCAATTACAAAGTGCAGCTTGCATGGACAAGTTGATAGTTTGCTTGAAAAAACATCCTCTTCTTCAACCAGTGTTTAGTTTGCAATGGGTAGAAAGTATTTTCAAAGTCCAAATCAGTGAGCACGAAAACATAATGTTGATCGTATTGCACCCAGTGTAGACCCTTACACTACTATTCCTTACCAACGATAAATTTCTATTTGGCATTTTTACGCATCAGAACATGGTGTTCAAAACACATGAATGTATAATCTCTCTCTCTCTCTCTCTCTCTCTCTCTCTCTCTCTCTCTCTCTCTCTCTCTCTCTCTCTCTCTCTCTATCTCTCCATTGTCATAGGCTACTTGACACACAAGCCATCCCCATACAAAATGGTTAAAACAGAAATTTATCCCTATGTGGATCGGGGATGAGAATGCATTCACCGTGTTTTGCTGTGTAGTTTGCACAAGGCCAGTGTCTGGGAATACAAAGTTTTGACTTGTACATAATGGAGAGAGTCAATGGCCTTACCCTAAAAAGCCTGACAGGCCGTTAAACCCTATCTATCCATCCATCTATCATCCATTCATCTATCCATCCATCTATCCATCCATCCTATCCATCCATCCATCCATCTATCCATCTATCCATCTATCTATCCATCCATCCATCCATCCATCCATCCATCAATCTATCCATCTATCCATCCATCATCTATCCATCTATCTATCCACCCATCTATCCATTCTTCCATCCATCATACACTTTAGTCTCAAAGACATGAAGTACAACGTGTACTTACTGTCTTCATCAATCTCCAGATCAGTGTCGTAGTCCTCATCACACACAACTAGGGGGGAATACACTGTAGGCAAAGGGGTGCTGCCGATACCCGAGATAGAATCCGATGAATCAACGACTTCTTCACTGTCTGCCTCTCTCCCGCTGTCTGCCTCTCTCCCGTCCACCCGCTCATCTTCGTCTTCTTTCGGAATGTCCGAAAATGCACCATCCTTCCTGGTGTAGGGCTCGGACAAACTCGGAGGTCGCCGTACAACCACACTGTCCTCCTCGGGAATTTCCGTGAGGAGCACGCCATTTGTCTCGAACACTGCGTTCTTGACCGAGTCGTGGACTGAGGAGGCCGAGTCATAGTGGCCGTCCACGTCGTCTCCGTCTGTAACTGTGCCGTTCTCACATGGCTTGTCCTTGACCTCTCCCGCGCTGTCCACAGGCACCCCTGCAGTGCCGTTTGAAGCTTCTGCCACCGTCTCAGACATGGCAATGATCCTGTCGCAACTCTCACAATTTCCTGGTGATTTCCCTTGCGTCTCACAAACGTAAATCCAAAATGACGCTGACGGCTCCCTTCCCACTCTGCCTGACGTCTTCCAGAAAACAGGAAGGTCGTATCACTCCTCAAGACTCTTGAAATCTGGAACATAGCAAACACGTGATGTCTTAATCACAAGGTAAACTGAAAATATCAGCATTCAGTTCAACAAGTAGGCAACACTAAAAGTATAATGTCTGTGTATCGCTTCCGTGGCCTCAGAAGAAGGCCAACTCTGACCAAAACGTGTGAGTGGGCCGAGTTATCAACGATTTCGGGCACCATTGGGCCTCGTTATCGGGGATCGATGTACTGATAAGAACCATTACCAGCTCGCAGACAGAATCAACAAAGTCCAGACGTGTTTTCGGTGCAGACATATCGGAAATATGCCAACTTCCTGTTATGAATCGGCCACGGCCAACACAGCGATCAGTCATAATTACAGGAGGTCTGCTTCCTGCCTACTGGAAGTGAGGGGAAACGACGAGGGGGTGAGGGTGGGAAGGAAAGGGAACACTTACTGAAGGGGGAAGGGGGGGAGAGGGGGGCAGAAGGAGAGCGGCATTGCCAGGGGATTGGGGGGTGGGTATGAGGAGGAGGAGAGGAGGTAATGGGCAGAAATGGTACACCACAAAGGAGTAAGAAATGGGGGCCATTTAGCGGATATTGACAATGCCTCTGGGATGGGAATTTCTTTGTTAGGCTTTCAAAGTACTGACACAATGGCATTGCAAACAGTGCGTCCTGGCTCAGAGGATATGTAGAGACCATGATTGAGCTCTGCGTATAAAACACGTTGACTGCTAAAGGTGTCCTGATGTACTTACCATGCCCAGGGCGCGCTCTACTGGTCTCCGTCAGGCTGGGTAAGAATCGCCCTCAGTCACATGCGAGTCAGAGCGTTCAGCAGGTCGGCATTGCCGTAGATGGCATTCAGCAACGCGATGATTACACTTCCCCACCCTGAGTGTCTTGCGTGTGATTACTATGCTCATGTTAATTCTATTGCGTTGCTAAAAGCCTCACAAGCACGCCCTTCATTCGAGATGTAGATCCATTCTTCTGCAGAGCACGCGTTTCTATTGGATGATACATCGCCGCAAAGCGGACAGCGGAAAGATGATGTGAGTGTTGTGCATTTTACGTACGCTCAGGTCTTGTATGATTCGGCATGCTGCACCGCGATACAGATATTAACAAATGCGCTCAAGGGTGGCGTGATCGGTAGAGACAAAAGCAGTAGACCAAGACAGCCCTTTGGGTCGTAACCCACAGGCCTACTTTGCAACTCGACCTTTTCGAAGACCGACAGCTGTCTCGTTCGTAAGACCAGGTCAGTGCACTGAGGATATGCAACATGAATGTTCAAAACCAATGATCTCAGGCCTCCCCGACCCATGATTCCGACGGTTTGGTCTCTGCGCTTACGACCTCTCGGATTCATCCCATGATAGTTCTCGTGTAGACAAGTTCACTCACAAAGCGAATTATCTTGTCCAGAGGCGTTTCTTGAAACAGTTTTATAGAAGGCAAATAAATTCTAGTACAAGCCATAGACGCTGAATGTTACA
>JAWQFJ010031154.1:40000-44444 GCA_034096865.1 Theodoxus fluviatilis
GCGGATCAAACGCCAGATCGTGTCAAAGTCAGTGGCTCACCAGGGGCAGCCCGCCAGCAGTGTGGCCCAGAATTGAGGTCCATATCACACCACACTACAGTGTTTTATGTCGTACTACAGTCCTCTGTACAAAGTCTCCTCTCACACCACACGACCGTGTTCTAGGTCGTACTACAGTCCTCTGTATAAAACGCCACATCACACCACACTACAGTGTTCTAGGTCGTACTACAGTCCTCTCTGTACAAAGTCTCATATCACACCACACTGGAGTGTTCTAAGTCGTACTACAGTCTCTGTACAAAGTCTCATATCATACCACACTACATTGTTATAGGTTGTACTACAGTCCTCTGTACAAAACGCTACATCAAACCACATTACAGTGTTCTAGGTGGTACTATAGTTCTCTGTACAAAGCCTCATATCACAACACACTGGAGAGTTCTAAGCCGCACTACAGTCCTCTGTACAAAATGCCACATCACACCACACTATAGTGTTCTATGTCGTACTACAGTCCTCTGTACAAAGTCTCATATCACACCACACTATAGTGTTCTATATTGTAGTGCAGCCCTGTGTACGTCTCTTATCGCACCACTATACATTTTTCTATGTTGTAGTACAGCTCCCAACACAAATTGCCATATCACACCACAGTGTTCTTTGTCGTGGTACATTCCTCTGTGTAAAATTCCGTACCACAAAACACTACAGTGTTATATGTCTTCGTACAGCCCTGTATAAAACGTCTCATATCGCACAACACTACATTTTTCTGTCGTGGAACAACACTCAACACAAGTCACACCACACCACAGTGTTCTTTGTCGTGGTATAGCCCCCAAATACAGAGTGCCACATCACAAGCGCACTACGCTGCTCCACGTTATGATACAGGACACGATGCCTTACGGTGATCACGTCGTTGTTTCACTCTCTATCCTAGCCCATCCCATTCCAATCAATGCAACATCATACTACAATGCACAACGCTACACTACACCATCCCATTCCATTCAATGCAACATCATACTACAATGCACAACGCTACACTACACCATCTCATTCCATTCAATGCAACATCATACTACAATGCACAAAGCTACACTACACCACCCCATTCCATTCAATGCAACATCATACTACAATGCACAACGCTACACTACACCATCCCATTCCAATGAATGCAACATCATACTACAATGCACAACGCTACACTACACCATCTCATTCCATTCAATGCAACATCATACTACAATGCACAAAGCTACACTACACCATCCCATTCCATTCAATGCAACATCATACTACAATGCACAACGCTACACTACACCATCCCATTCCATTCAATGCAACATCATACTACACTTTTCAACGCTTCACCACACCACGCATGCTATCATGCCACACCATCTGCTACAATCACTACCACTCCGCATGATACTGTGGCGCATCACAATACACTACATCTCAATACAACGTTGTATTAATCCATACTACACTATGCCACACAACACAAACCATACCAGAACACGCCAGACAAAACTAAATTACAATGTACACCACCATACACCATATTGTACATCCCTCCGCAATATACACCACGACACGACACGACTTGACTCAACACCACATTATACTTGAAACCAGCACACGACAGTCTATCATACGACAATACACTGGGGTTTTATCAAAGTCGTGTCGTGACGACTTGCTGCAGTTTCAGTGTACCGTGGCAGCCTCATTGGCACTCCTGGCTGAGCTACTGGAGCAGGCCCTTAAAGCCAAGCAGCCAGGGGTCCCAGCTGAAAAGGAGGAGCAGCGAACAGCTCCGATACATATCTCACTACACATGCAACACACTTCGCTGCGATGGATGGATGGATGGATGGAGTTTAAGGGCCTATCAGCCTTGTAGGCTATATAAGGCCACAACATTAAGAAACACCCATCTTTAACAAAGAATTAAAACTCTTCTCAACAGTGAGTTCTTATACAGTCCATCTAACCAGTGACATGAAATCAATTAAATCGAGTCTCACTGCCCACCAGCCATAATGGGTGATAGGGGAAAATTTCACACCTCAAATTCCCTGTCATTTACAAAACACTAAAGAATAGGTGGATGGAGCCCAAGGGTTCATCAGCCGTGAAGGCCATACAAGGCCACAACATACTTTCCCTTATTAAAAAATGCAATTAAAGGAAGACCTCAGAGGAGGTAGGTGGAGAAATATCGAAAACAATTAAGACATAGTACACTTCGCTGCGAGTCACACACTACACACGTTTGCCCACACTTTGCCATTTAGCGCGATCCTTGACAACTTTGCCATGCCACAGTACAGTACTTCACCCACTCGATGCATGACGACATCACACTGTACTATACCACAGCACTCCTCAAGGCACCTCACCTCGACAACGAAGCAGTGTATCGACACCGTCAGGACGCCGTCCTCACCCTGACGAAACCACCGTCATCGCCTGTCGTTGGTGATGGCGATTCATCCTAAAACGGCGATGTCTTCCCGCTCAAAGTCCAGTCGGTTTCCCGAGTCCTCCGCTCCCCAGCCACTCTCCCAGTCAACGCATGACTGTTTACCTGGTAGCGTCATAGCAGGGTACGGGTGGGAGGAGTCGAGGAGTCGGGCCTGGCCTCCCTGCCAGCGACTCTGGCCACCCGTATTAGAGTGCGCTGGCGGCGTGCATTTCAAGGCACCCATGTTAATCCGGGTACGCTGCCTGAGTGCCACCCGCAGTTGGCTGGGACCCCCACCCTTGGTAGACGGAGCGCTACGGTCAACATCTTCTTCCACCCCAATGGTGCCTACTACCCGTCAAGGGTTCCTGTTTCCCCCTTGTCCTGGAGGCACCGGGGGTTTTGGTGTGGGATCCCAAAGACGAGAGGAAAGACTTATCACTTCGTTGTGTCAGTAGCGTGACATGAGTGGTAGACCTGTGTGTGTGTGTGTGTGTGTGCGTGCGTGCGTGCGTGCGTGCGTGCGTGTGTGTGTGTGTGTGTGCATGCCATCCAGGGGCTGCCACTTTCAGACGCACAGTTGCTTTGCCCTCGAGACCTGAAGAGCTAGCTGTAGGAAAATAATGACTTAGCAGTTTACAGATTTACTTGGTGACTCAATTACCAAGTAAATCTGTAAACTGCTAAGTCATTATTTTCCTACAGCTAGCTCTTCAGGTCTCGAGGGCAAAGCAACTGTGCGTCCGAAAGTGGCAGCCCGTGGATGGCACGCACACACACACACACGCACGCACGCATGCACGCACGCACGCACGCACACACACACACACACACACACAGGTCTATCACTCATGTCAGGCGTAGCGGCGTCACGCTACTGACACAACGAAGCCTTGCCTCTCTGCCTGACTGCCTGATAATTGTTACATTATTTTAATGGAGATCCCATCTACTTTCCAGTGTGCGAACGGTTTTTTAAATATATATTTCATTTTGCGATAAGCGTTGACACCATAACATTCCCACCAGAGAAACAATATATCGGGCTTGTCTTAGAGCGCCATAGCTTCCTCTGCGACTCGGTAGCAAACACAGCGAAGGAAAAGCGACGTTCAGGCTCTAGATTTATCACATAACCTGTGAGATTCAGGTCGAGTTAATTTTTGTTCTTTCATAAATAAATTCAAATGTTCATGAGAGCTTCTCGCTAGATTTGATTCCAAAGGGTACGTTGAAAGGGGGTGTATGATGGTTTGATAGATGGTGTGTCTGTGTGGCTTTTTATTCAGGTGTCGGTTCCATGTTTGTGGATTGCGTGACCATGTGCCTGCCTTTTCGGTGTGGGGAGGGCGTGGAGTGTCGTGGGATCAATGTAATGGTGGTTGTGTATGCGTGCTGTTTATAGTCAATTCTTGGCGATAATGGATCAGGATCAACTTACAAATGCTGGATATCGGGCCTATCACGTGTGCTCCGTCTCGGGGTGTCCCTGGCGTGCCTTGTGGATGTGTTTAACATTGTGTCCGCGTTTTAAGTGCTCTGTGTGAGGTGCAAAGAGGAGATATGCGTCCGGCCTGGAGTGCTGTGCGCCTTTGCCGAGCGTATCGGCTGTTGCAGTGCGGGTGGGTGAAACCTCTGACGTTGTGTGCAGACACGTGATGTGTCAATAGTGGTGCGTGTGTGGTGTGTTGTGGAGTCGAATACCGTGTGTAAGACGCTAATCAGTTGCCGCATCTACGTGGGACCTTGTGACGTGCTCATTGTGTGTATGTCGGCTACGATTGGCTATGATGTGCATGATGATGACTTGCCGCCGATTGCGGCGTATGGGCATTCTTATGGGTGTTTGAATTTGAATTTACTCGCTGCGGATCGCGGGGCTAATGGCTGGCGCTGCTTGCGCTGCTGCTGCTGCTGCTGATGATGATGATGATGAGATGATGATGATGATGATGA
>JAWQFJ010031156.1:5000-18485 GCA_034096865.1 Theodoxus fluviatilis
CAGAGGCTTATTAAATCACACGCCAGCGTCGTTCTCAGGTCTCACTAACGTAGACCTGGCGTCGTCCTCTCAAGGTACCCGATTTTGCTCCTGGGTAGGAGTCAGTCATTGCTGTCGAAGGAAACAGCGTGGAAGGACAAGACAGCGTCTTACAGGAGTCAGCACGGGAAAGCGGCAGAAGACCTCATGCGGAACCAAGGAGAATGCAGAATTTGGTGTCAAGCTGTTGCCACGTGACACCGCCACTACAGCTGCCACTCGCGTCTTCATGGACCGCACACCGCTGAGGGGTGAGCCTGCTAACACACAGAAGGCACGAGGACTTGCGTCTGTTTCGCAGCGACGGAACGCGTCCTCATTGACAAGCGTGTCACTGATCTGGATGCGGCATGGGTGCCATTGCAGGGACTTTCAAAGGATGCTCTCTACTCATGACGCATCCTTGGCAAACGTAAGCTTGACGGTCGGTGACGTGAGGACATGATCCACAGGAGTATTGACACGACTTCACCTGGTCACTCTAGCTGCCCCTTTCGTTTGCATAGTATTATAAAGAAGGCAAGAACAAGGAAGGGGGAAAGAAGGATACTCTTATATGACTGACGACAGCAATCTCAAAACAAAGACTATTAACATTCAACTAATAATGGCGGCATCGGGACGCTTTCGTTGTCTGTTACTCTTTTCCATCTCTCATCATGTACCATTGCATCACATCACATCACATCGCATCGCATCACATCATATTGCATCAAACCACTTTACATCGCATCACATCGGATTGCATCGCATCACATCACATCGCATCGCATCGCATCGCGTCGCGTCGCATCGCATCATATCACTATTATTGACATATTTATGCCTAATTTGAAATAGCATCATGACAAATCATATGGCATCATATCACATCAAATTAGGACACATAAAAGAGTTATCGCATTGCATCAGCCGCATCAGCAGTGGTAGTAGTAGTAGTAGTAGTAGTAGTAGTAGTAGTAGTAGTGGTAGTAGTAGTAGCAGTGGCACATGTAGTAGTAGTAGTAGTAGTAGTAGTAGTAGTTGTTGTTGTTGTTGTTAAGGTAATAGTAATATCATAAGCAGCAGCCGCATCATCAAAAGCAGCAGCAGCAGCAGCAGCAGTGTACATGTACTTGTGGATGTGATGTAAGGCATGGTCGGCCCGTCACTGAAACAAAGAGCATACTCAGTCAATGCGTTGCAGTCCCATATTTGCATCTTCAAGACCTGACTACGTTTTGGGGGAAATGGGGGGGAAGGGGGGGTGGTGTTGGGGAAGAGAGTTTGGTTTAAGAAAACTCTCACGTCGTAGTTTTGGTTTTAGCCGCAAGTAGCTGAGCGTCATACTTCCGGTTCAGCCACTGACGTGGATCCGCTGAGCTGCATACATGATAGAATAAACAGAGGAGGGTGACCACATCAGTCTGGTGGTCATCCTCCTCTGTTTATTCGAGAATTATAGTCTGACACTGGCCCCTCACCTCTATGAATGATAGAGCCCAGTGCGTGGCGCCCATGATTTCCATGCTTCCCTGTTCCCAAGACCCGTCTCTCCCGACGCTCGGTTTCCTCCGCCATTTTCGAGTTTCCTCGAACATCCTGGTTGGAAGGCACTGACAGTGAATCTGTTTGGCCTGGGAAGGTTTGGCATGCAAACAACAGATTCCCGTGAACATGCGGAAATAGCACTGTGGCTGCCTCCCTGGATACGAATCGTGATCGAGTTTCACGAAACGATACGAAATGTGACCGAGTTTCACGAAACGGTACATGAGTCACACCGGTCATTTCAGAGATACAGCTCTGTAATATGAGATGGGGTCAACCAGGTGCATTGTCTGTTTTGGGTAGTTTCTGCCTCTATCAACCCTCTAGAATCGATCTGTTGTCGATATACTTAAAAAAATAGACATACATGTATACATGTACTAATGTTCTTGAAAAGAGGCAACTTTTATTAACCCCACTCTCTTAAAACAAGAAGCTAATTAGGGTTCAATTAGCCCACTTAAGTCTATTCCCTCATCGCGATGGCTTCTATTCATACCGGCGTATCATGCATCACTACAAAGCTTATTTTTTATTCTCTTTCTACAGTGAAATTTTCTGTGTAGTATTGTCTGTCTGAGAATAGACAGCGAATTCATGGACAGAATTTGAAGTTGGACCGGAAAGAGTTCCGCAGACGGGCGGCAGAAAAATCCACTACTGAGAGAGGGGTGTAAGCAGATCAGGCTTTGATGACGTCGAGTTGAAAAGGTTGCCAGAATCGCATATAGACTGAATTGTACTGACAGATACACCGTCCATGACATCGCAGTGTACATGCCACGTCATTTGATCGCTTAGTTGACAGAGCGAGTGAATGAGTGAGTGAGTGAGTGAGTCTGTGAGTGAGTGAATCTGTGAGTGAGTGAATCTGTGAGTGAGTGAGAGAGTGAGAGAGTGAGTGAGTGAGTGAGTGAGTGAGTGAGTGAGTGAGTGAGTGAGTGAGTGAGTGAGTGAGTGAGTGAGTGAGTGAGTGAGTGAGTGAGTGAGTGAGTGAGTGAGTGAGTGAGTGAGTGAGTGAGTGAGTGAGTGAGTGAGTGAGTGAGTGAGTGAGTGAGTGAGTGAGTGAGTGAGTGAGTGAGTGAGTGAGTGAGTGAGTGAGTGAGTGAGTGAGTGAGTGAGTGAGTGAGTGAGTGAGTGAGTGAGTGAGTGAGTGAGTGAGTGAGTCTGTGAGCGAGTGAGGGTGCGGAATTCTTTCCCGGCTTTCAAATGACACCAATAACTTAAAAAGGTCAAAAACCGACTTATGACCTGTTTTGTGGTGCTCAGTCACAACTTGTATGAAACATTTTCAAGGATTTCTAACGAGTATGCAGGGAACGCCCGGCATTTACTCAAGTCCTTGCAGAATTGTGCTGCATACAGATTACAAGGCAGACACCCCATGGCAGCCCTCGAAAAGAAACGCGTGCAATGCCAACATTTTACTTGCATGAACCTCTCTCAAAGGTAACTCTAGCAATTTGTCAACTCTCGTGGCAGTCTACCTGCCCTCCTTACAACTGAGTCTTGCGATGTTGTCTTCGTCCGTCCTGAAGTCACCCACAGGTTCCCAGGTTTGGGTATGGACTTGAGCGTGGCAAGCGTCGGGGCTGCATGTGCTGTTACAGGCATTCATGCATCTATTGTCGTTGTCATCACGTTGATATCTCCCTAAGCGATTCAAGAAAAGTGAATGTTTGGAAATGGGGCATTGATTTGGCCATTTTCCATTCAGCACATCCTCCAAAGACCGTAGAGCCTCCCTCACGTATCCCTCGTCTCCGTGCCTCAGTCTGTGGCAAAGCGCGCCATCGTATTCAATGGGGAAATGACATGAAATCAATAACATCATCTGTACGTTATTAATGTTACGTATTGCATTGTGGAGAATGCGTGGGTGTGGGTAAATTTTCTCCGTTTCCTGCATCACGAGTAAAAGCCATCAAGATGCAAAGTGTCAGTATCACCGAAAAAGCTATTTTACTTACTGAACACTGACGGCCCATCATCTGCTTGAATGTCGCGTCATTCTAACATGATTGAAAGTTTCCCCTGGAATTGCATATCACATTCTGCATCTAGAAGAGTAAGCACATATGCAGAAATTTGATTGAATATTGCTCTCTTTCGAACGAAGTATTTGTCAACTGATCACAGGAACAACAATGGGCTTCAATGGGAATGCAATTGAAACGACAAAATAAAACTCGGGTTGAATTTACACTGGCAACTTTTAATGGAGGCTCACAAAACGCAATCGTGACTATCTCTGCATTCATCTTTACTGCTACGCAGACGTCATAATATGAAATCTTAGTTCAACCGGTCGTGCGTTCAACCAGATAGTTTTCAAACAAGACGAGCTCGTTATGAGTTTTGCTTTGTGACTTTTTCCGAGATCCGGATGGTCATTCCGTCAAAGTATTTTTGCCTCGACAACACGGGTGGCCAGCTGGACTCCAGCTCCTCTGCAGCTGTCGTTCAAGACGGACGCAGCTACACTGCACAGAGGCAGGGAACTCGTGGAGGAAACCGCCAGGACAGCTAGCATCGATCTTTCTACACAGGGAGCGTCTCACTGCCTGGCAACGCCGACCACCTGGCAACCCTGACGCGTGCTGTTTGCGCATGGCCCGTGGCATGCGCCATGTTTTTCTACCAGCTGCGTCCGTAATCGCTGACAAATGGTGTGTGTGGAGTCGAGCCGCTCCAGGCAGTGAGTCCCTATCGGTCCATTCCGTAGCAACGGGCCCTTGTTACCGGAGCAGGAGCCCCTGGTCGATGGACCATTATCTCAGGGTAAACACGCTGGGGGCAGTCGGACAGACAACAGTCAACATGGAGGCACAGGAAGGGCCCTTGATTTGCGCCAAACGCCTGCAGCTTTTGGTGCGTGTTTGCTTGGCACAAATTGGTTTTTCCAGGCCGGGAGTTGTTTGGGACATGAAGAGTCATAATCACGACATTATCTCGGAATGACAGTTGTTACGTCTTACTCCGCAAATATTTATGTTACCAGATTTCGTGCATATTTCGAATTCTGCAGCCATTTTCCCTCGTGGAGGTATAAACTCGAAGTGCAGTTCTTATTCTGGTCGTTATTAGAGTCAGGAACAATGGAATTTTTGTCCGTCTCGGAAACTCTTGGAAAACTGCGTAACGCCAGCAGGGTGTCGTGTAAACACTTGATTGAAAACGGTGCCCCTGGCAATTCTGTTTATTTAAAAAACCTAACTTACTTGTATTATTTATTATCATCTATTCCATCCCTTTGACGTTGAATAGCTGCTACAAGGTTTGTTGTTTCAACAATATCTACGACTGAATGAGTTTTTAATGGAAGATTTTGTCAAGTATTTATTGCACCTTTGGACACGTATTCAATGGCTTGAAAATACAAGTCGTTTCTTTTTTGTCTCTTTTTTCCGTTCATCTCACTTTTGACAGCCAATGAAAAGAAGGAAGTGGAGGGAGATACGTTGGAAGGAATTTAGGTAGGAAGGAAGGAAGAAATGAAAAAAGGAAGGAAGGAAGAACACATACTTGGATTTCATATAATTATGTCCCTCCCACGAAGGGCTATCGAATACTGGGGTTTCATAGAAGGAAATTGACACACACTACAGTCTAAGGAAAGGTTCGGCAGAGAGAAGGGAAAACATGGACACTACCTTCCTATTTGCGGAGGAAATTTTACATGTGGTAGAGGTCTTTAGACGAAAGATGTATTTTCTTTGTGAGCAGATTTGAGCAAAAGCATTCTCAGGGAAACTGTACTATATCACACACCTGGATATGAAGTTTTTGCAGTCGGTATCAAATACTGCAACTGCAAGAGAAGCGTACCTACTCATGATCAAAGAGTGCGACGTCAATGCATTCAGGGTGGCTGCATTTCAGCGGTCAGCCGCCAGGACACCACACAGTCCCGTAAAGTATTCTGCACTGGTGTTCTTCCTGCCACAAGCCTTGTGTGTGTTCCTGTACTGCCTGTCTGTGTTCCTGTACTGCCTGTATGTGTTCCTGTACTGCCTGGCTGTGTTCCTGTACTGCCTGGATGTGTTCCTGTATTGTTTGTCTGTGTTCCTGTACTGCCTGTCTGTGTTCCTGTACTGCCTGTCTGTGTTCCTGTACTGCCTGTCTGTGTTCCTGTACTGCCTGTCTGTGTTCCTGTACTGCCTGTCTGTGTTCCTGTACTGCCTGTCTGTGTTCCTGTATTGCTTGTCTGTGTTACTGTACTGCCTGTCTGTGTTCCTGTACTTCCTGACTGTGTTCATGTACTGCCGGTCTGTGTTCCTGTACTGCCTGTCTGTGTTACTGTACTGCCTGTTTGTGTTACTGTACTGCCTGTCTGTGTTCCTGTACTTCCTGACTGTGTTCATGTACTGCCGGTCTGTGTTCCTGTACTGCCTGTCTGTGTTACTGTACTGCCTGTTTGTGTTACTGTACTGCCTGTCTGTGTTACTGTACTGCCTTTCTGTGTTACTGTACTGCCTTTCTGTGTTCCTGTATTGTTTGTCTGTGTTCCGGTACTGCCTGCCTGTTCCTGTACTGTTTGTGTGTTTTCTCGGACTATTTGTTTGTGTTCCTAGACTGCTCGTCCGTGACTACAACAGGCTAGAGATCAGCAGACGGGGCCGTACCGGCAGGGCGTGCCGCACGGGGTTTCAATGCGTCCCAGTGGCGACGGCTTGCCACTTAGAGTGCATCTGGACGACGTGTGTTGGCTGAATCGTGCCTGCTGTGACCTGTGGCCGAAAGATCAGCGCGTTCGACATAGAGGCGCTTGCGGTTGGTGGGTGCGGCGTTCAAAGCTGTGCGTTTCCCAGTCTTACATCCTTGAGCAAGGTGCTTAACTCACATTGTTTTTCATAACCCAGAAGTAAAGCCGGGTACCTGTGAGTGCTGAGCTACAATTCTGCAGACGTAACTTCGGCGCGTTAATCCCCAGCCAAGTTGGAGGCTTCTCAGGGAGTCCCGATGATGATGGAGTGGTGGTCATTAGCAGTAGGCAAGCAGGCATCAAGTAGTGGAATTTATCTGACACAGTGCAACAAAGTCCGTCAGGCACTTGCTGCCAAGCTGTGCGTTTCCTACTCCTCGACGCCAGTGTTTACCACACAAAAGAGTGAAGTTAGCGCTGTTATCAAGAACAAATTCCCCTTTGCACTGACGGAGATCTAATCGGCGTCCTACTTTCCCTCCCTCCTTTTAGTACTCCACGTATCTTCAAAGACCCGTGGCCCTTAAAGAGTTAATGGCCTTACGTGGGCAGTATAAGTGTTAAAGAGAAAGCCGTTGCTGATGAACATAATTCTATTTAGATGAGTGACTTCTAGTAATGCTATTTTTTTTTCTTTGCCGCAGGTGAGTATAGATTTTTCTCCCTACAATACGTCCTGCGAAGCAATAATGTTTTGCGAAATCATTTATCGATCATATAGTGTCCTTTTAACCACTGTTACGAGACGGGGCTCTTGATCTCTCACTTAAGAGAGATTATCTAGGGGTTTATCTTGCCGTCTTGTAACATCCACTTTCTTTCCATGCAATCAAGGGGTGAACGAGACTACACAGAGAAGATAAGTAGATGGAATTTGACTTTAAAACTAACTTTAATAATATGGAAGTAATAATGATAATTCTTAATATAATTAATTCAAAGTATTATATCATACCATGTTTAGCCAGCCAGCCTTTCAATGGTTACACTTATCTGTGAGCGTTCAATTTGGCTGATCACTGATGAGCGTAGAGCCCTTTCAACAGGGTTGTAGATGGATGAACATGTAGGGCCCAGGGGAGATGGGCCTGTCCGGGAATCTTGAATTCTGGTGCTTGGGAAGGGAGGGTAACGTTGAACCTCTCCCCTCCGCGTTGAGGCTGTTGGTAGGTCAGGCGTGACGCTGTTCATGGGTCAGGCGTGACGCTGTTCATGGGTCAGGCATGACGCTGTTCATGGGTCAGGCATGACTTTGTCTGTGGGGTCAGGCATGACGCTGTTTGTGGGGTCAAGCCAAGCGTGGCAGCCTCATAACTCTGGTCTTCTGGTGGAGGTGTCGAATCACGCCCATCTGAGTGGACTGGACCCTTGATAGATAGCGTCCTAGGAGTCTTGGGAGGCAGCAGGGCTATGGGTAAGGGAGGTTTCTGGCGTTCCCCCTTTCTATCTCCTGTTTGACCTTGGGCGCAGTCACAGCGCGTGCACTGCACGCCCAAAGGTAGGGGGTAAGAGAGAGAGAGAAAGACAGTTGAGGCTTTATAGTTTTGGGTGCCGTCCACTGACCAATCACACTCTTGGCACCATCTGTGTAGTACCACATTAGTGTCTTTGTTCTCTCCACTGACCAATTCTATTCTCGGCACCATCTGCGCAGCAGAATGTTAGGGTCTCTTTGTTCTGTCCAATTCTCACGTTCGGCACCACATTCCATGGCCTGGCTGGTTTCTCTAAAAGAGAGCTTTGAGGCCTGGCTGGCTCTGAAAGTGGACAATGAACTGACTTAAAATTAAAATATCTCGACTCATAACACCATGCAGGGGCGCTTACATTTTAAACAAGCAGAAC
Organism: Theodoxus fluviatilis; assembly: GCA_034096865.1. NCBI lineage: Eukaryota > Metazoa > Mollusca > Gastropoda > Cycloneritida > Neritidae > Theodoxus > Theodoxus fluviatilis. The sequence continues at coordinate 13,120 of JAWQFJ010031156.1, forward strand.
ACCGCTAGGGTATCGAAATGAAACACTACTGTTGTGCTGACTTTGAATTATCATGATTGTGCGTTTGTTGCTAATGTCGAAATTGATTCTTCACACATGGTTTTCAGGGAGAGACGTCAGTACTCAGAGGGACGAAACCAGAATGTCAAGCTAGCAGTTTGATTATGCATTCTTGCTTCGATTAGGACTTCCACAGAGACTGTCGCGGCTGACTGTCGAGTCTATTTTATTTTCCCGCACCAACAGAATATTTTGAACGAGATTTCAAGAACGATACTAAATACAGATTTCATTAATTAATCATTTTTATTTTCATACACAAACAATGCTTTGAGTGTGTCTTTCGAGGGAGAGTGTCCCAGATGATTTTCGAAATTGCTTAGTCTTTATGCATCAACAGAATATTTTGCTATAGACTTTAAGAAAAGAGGTCACAAATCGATTTTTGGATTTATATAAATCTTTTGTATAAAGAAAACATTTTGATTAAGACTTTAAGAGACACTGTCACATTTACTTTTCCAATTGATTTCATTTTCACGCATCAGCAGTACGTTTTGCCGGAGATTTTTGAGAGAGACTGATTTGCTTTTCAGTTTCATTTAATTTTCATTCATCAAACAACAACCAAAAAAAGGCTAAGACTTCGAAAGAGTTTGTCACAGTTTAATTTTTAATTCATTTCATTTTTATACTTCGAGAGAGCATTTGACGGAAACTACTTGAGAGACTGTCATGGTTGCTTTTATAATTTATTTGATTTTCGTGTTTCAACAGATCGTTTTGAACGAGACTTTAAAAAAAAATCCCCGCTGACTTCGTTAAAAAAAGTATTAACAAATTTAAACATTAACAGAATACTCTGCACGATAATTTAAGAAAAAAGAATCACTGTTGGCTTGATATCTGAACTTTTTCGATTATGTTTACTTTTACCAACATGTTCCTGATACCATCGCTATCATGCCCCCCAAAAACTAACTGAAATGTGTATGTTTGTGTCAGTTTCTATAACACTAGAATACTGCAGTAGCAAACAACCAATTCAGAGTCAGATAAAAGTCATTGAGCTGTCTACCCTTAATAATCTCTGGATAAGCTTTTCAGGAAGGAAATTGCATACTTGCACCCAACCATTCATCATGATACAGCTCTCGTTGACTTCCGAATAAATGGTTTGCAATATATTTGTGTAGCGCTTTTCGTCCTGGGCGAACGCAAATGCATATGAATTTCAGTACTCAATATATATTTATATGTTTCACTCTTTTTCATTTTAAAATGTTATAAATTCATCATTTCATTTAATTTATTCAATTTTCCTTTATTATTGACATTGTGTTTATTTTGCACTATTTTGATTTCATATTTGATCATGTTGCAATGGAACAAACGGAAATCTTCCAGTGGCCATCTGATTAAATTATTACTCTCTCTCTCTCTCTCTCTCTCTCTCTCTCTCTCTCTCTCTCTCTCTCAGTCTCGTGTACGTCGCCAATGATGTAGGTTGTGCATCGTCTGTATTCCCGCTTGATAACCGTACTGTTGGAGTATGGCTGAGTACAGAAACACCATGGTTGACGACATTTGGCCTACTAACGTCCTGAATGTGGTGAGCGAACTTTCGAGAACGCACGATTTGATATATTGGCACTTTGATGCAAACTTTGACTGTACAACTAATACGTTGAACTGGATGAGTCCATCTGCAACCAAGGGGTTTCAACGCGCGTCCATGCAATGTCTACATGTCCAAGAGATCTGTCAAAGATGAAAATATATTTGTAAAGGCACCAATAGAACCTTCGAAGACACATTGAAATTTAACAAGGGAATGACGTTGTGGAAGTTCCCTCCGTTTCGTTGCCTGATATGCAGTCTCCCCCTGAATACCTGATACCCCCTACCTCTCTGAAGATGGAACGTGCGAAGATGCAGCGTGTCAGCGACTAAAACTCAGGTGTGTCCTTCACAGCACCTGAAATTCATGCGACTTCTGCTCCTCCAGGGACGACACATGAGCTTGTGGGGAGAAGTGTGCCACCATCTGAAACGCCTGCTCAACAAACGTCCGAGGCGAATTCTCCCGACAACCTTGCATATTATTCTTTGGAAAGCGTTGCTTCAGCTAAATAACGAGGCCTTGCCAAGATCGTGCGCCTTTGGCGGCGTAATGCATGTTGATCCCATGAACGCTTCCGATGTTATTTGGCAACTCAAGAGAGGGGTCGTTAAACTGCAAGGCATATGTGCATAGTGTGAGGGATGTGCTAAGCCCCTCGCTTCCTGGATACCGTGCTCTGCATGTGCAAAAGCAGCTTGCTGTGCTGACTGTTATCCAAGAGCTGATCACCCGAAACACCATAGCACTACTTCAACATGAAGCATGTAATGGTAGTCGCCACCCAGTAAGAATGTTCCGTCGTGGGATCTAAGATTAACATGTCTTTCGAATATTCAAATGTTATTTATGTAGGAATTCTTTGAGTTGTTGACTGTGTTCTTTCAAATGCTTTCTTACTGATGTTAATTCAATAGCAAAAAACTTACTTTAAAGTGCACGATGCTGTTTACAGCTAATGACATTAACGATCATTGCTAGGCTTCATCTGTGTGTTTCAAATTCGTTGGTATCCGCTCCATGATTAGGAGCTTGTATTGAATGGTTATATCCTCGGCTGTGCATATCGTTGGCGGTGATGTCCGCTGTCAATTCGTGCATCACTGACCATGGATTTGTAAAATGAGTACGTGCTGATGGTTCCATCCGTCCGAGTACATAAGGTAGCACTACTGTCAAAGGATCGGGGCTAGACTGCACGTAGTGGAACTAAACCTACATGCTGTACGCTTAATTGTCGGTTTCTTTGTTGTTTGTTTATTTATTAGTTTAGCTGGGGATCTGAGGGTGGGGTTAAGGGTTTCGTGTTGTTGTTGTGCAGCCTATTTGCATAATATCGTGATTTTCGCTTGAATTCTGACCAAGTATAGCATTTTGTAAACTGCGTCGTTTATGAGCCGACGGCCTGATGAATAAAGTGTTAAAGTCTCTCTCTCTCTCTCTCTCTCTCTCTCTCTCTCTCTCTCTCTCTCTCTCTCTCTCTCTCTCCAATCCGCCCCTTCCCATTACACTCATCCCACCCCCTCTCTATCCCCCAATCATTTGCTCACAATCACACTGCAAGTCATTCCGATGAACACTTTGGGACGCATGTGCGCATGCTCACATGAATATGCGCGCAGTCCAAACATTCTTCATTGGTTGTTCAAATGTTATTTTACTTATTATATAAGTACTCGAAATAACTGATCCTGAAAATGTTGTTGAGAGTTGAGATTTCATCTCAAATTCACAGAGCGATCAGAGAGAGACATCTTTACACACATGGCCATTATTATACTGTGCTGCAGAAGCATACAAGTAAAGTGTATGCCTGTGTGCGATTGCGCATATGTATGTATGAGTGCTTGTGTATGTGAGTGCGTTTGCCTGTGCGTGTGCATGTGTGTAAGTGCATGTGTGTGTGTGTGTGAGTGTGTGAAGTGTGTGTATGTGTGTGTGTGAGTGTGTATGCATGCGTGTGCGCGCGTGTGCGTACGTGTGTGTGTTTTTTAGTGTGTGTGTGTATATATAAATACATGTCTGTATATGTGTGTTGCGGGAGCAACACAATGGAATACCAGTTACTGATTGATCCACCAACAGTCTTTCCGGGAGCTGTCAGCCGGCCGAGGATCCTGAGCTCACTGTTGAGTTGTGAAATGGAGATGGCGCCCAAGGGCTGCGTTATCGCTCTGCAACCAGCATCTTCCTGCACCACAGCTTGAGTTCCTCTCATTGATTATGGCTCTAGGTATGCATCCGGGGATTTAGCCTGCGTCAGTGACGTCACGGCAGGCACGCGGTAGACGGCAGGTGTCGCTGCTAGCGACGCCACAGCCTTGCGAGGTAGAGACGCGGTCTACAGCGGACAGCCTCCACTTCGCGCTGTCTGGAAGCGTCGTTGCTGGTCAGACGGGTCTTGAACGTCCGGCCACAGCACTCGGGAGTCGCCAGGCGGAGACGTGGTGTCTTCACCTCGGTCTACGAGTATCCCGTCGCCAAAGAACTTCAGAGTCCTGGTCATCCCAGGAAACGCTTGCCGGACATTGTCCAAGACAAGAGCCAAGAAAAATAGCCTCGGACGCACATCGCCGTGTTGACCACGTCAGGGACGACCATCTGCTGTGACGACTGGACAGGGACGCCTGGATCCAGAAACCGGTACTCAGTCCTTTCTCTGTCCACTCTTGTTGCTTTCTTGCACCTCTCGCTGCCAAACTCCAGTCAGGTGGATCAATGCACCACATCTGAGCTAAAATATATACACTTTGCCAGCATGATTCCTGTTGGAGTAAACTTAGTAGTTTCAGCACGTGGTCTGGAATTGTATGTTGATCCCGCGACGTGAAATCTCAGATCTATATAACACAAACTTCTCAGCTGTAAAGTTGGGGGGACAATCATGAAGCTGGTCCGCTTTAGCTGTCCATGATTTGAAGTTTACTGTCCTCGGATGATGATTCTGAATTATAACACATCACTTACGAGTTTACTTTTCAGTCTGCCACATGGTCAGTATCATTACATCCACCAGTCTCATTTCCTTAAACTAGACATTTCTAGAAGAATTGTGGCAGCTCTGAACAAACGTCAAAACATATAGCTTTTGTTCAATACAACACAGCGTAGGGCTGGATCCGCCTGACTGTCTCGTCGATAGCTGGAACGCCCGGCTGCTCGAATCGGGACAAATTTTCAGAAGTTCACAGTATCTTTTCACTTCACCATATATACAGGCTGTCGTGCGTATCTTCGCCACCATCATATTTACCCAATAGTCTGCCCAAGATGGAAAATATTTTAAAAATTAACTCGGAGAAAAATATGTTGTTTAATAGACCTTTCAACATCTCGTCAGAGACTATCCGCAACAGTAACTTTTCTGTTTCATGGTTTATACTCATGAAACTCATGGACGGAATTCCCTTCCAACTTGTCAAATTCCAACTTGAATTCCCCCCTCCCCCTCCCCCCCCCCCCCCCCCCCCCCCATTGATATCGGTAAACTATTCTGCGCTCATTTGAATGGTTCTATTCACCCTTCTACATTGAAACTCTGATACATGTAACAATATAGCGATACTAATGAAACAGTGTAAGAATGTTGTCTGAAATCAAATGTAACAACACATACATGCTTCTTAATGGCTTGTCTAATTCTGAGTTCTCGCTCTGTGCGGATCAGAGGCAACCATTAACTAGCGCCATGGAAAGCCATCCGTAGGCGTGTTGGTGTCCTCCACATTTTTGGCATCAGCCTCAG
>JAWQFJ010031158.1:0-5000 GCA_034096865.1 Theodoxus fluviatilis
GTGATGGATGGATGGATGGCTGGATGGATGGTGGATGGATGGATGGATGGAGATGGATGGATGATGGATGATGATGGATGGATGGATGTATGTATGATGGATGGATGGATGGATGGATGGATGGATGGATGGATGGATGTGGATGGATGGATGATGGATGATGGATGGATGGGATGGATGGATGGCTGGATATGAGGGTGGTGGTGGATGGATGGCTGGTGGATGGATGCGGATGGATAAATAAGGTGTAACACTTTTCGTCCCAGACCCGTAACTTAAACGATATGGCGCTCCATGGCGACAACTGTAATCGTTGATTGTTTTTCTTTCACTTTGTGACCAGTGTTCAGTTTTGTAGAAAAATGATATATGAACAGTATAATCATATATTAGTTGGATTTAAAACGTCTAAAAAGAAAAAGCACACGGTCTCGATAGAGTGCAGTAAATTATGCGAATGCTATCATCCATTTTGACATTTTAACGGCATTTTTTTACGGAAGCGATTAATTGAGGCACGTCATCATGTCATCCGTCATCACTTTCTCGGGAGTTCGGCGCTCTCTGAGATCGGGAGTTAAATCGTTCTCGTTGATTTTTCACGCGGCTTCACACTGTAATCACTATAGTTTTGTGTTGTGGCGCTTAAAAGACTAATGCTTTAAATTAATAATAACGTCATTCAATGGAAAGGAGATTGAAAGTTCTTTATTTCTGTGTACGTTACACATTGTAGTGCCTTGTGTAAGCCAAACATAGCACCGTGAAATCGTCATTGCTGTTTTGCACGTTAGATCGCACTTTTGTACGGCACATAATACCAACATACGTCGTGCATTCTTTCCTTCTGGGAAGACTTCCGCATGCCAGGCGCCACTCTTCCCACTAAGAGCGCAGACCATAGTAATACCTATAAACCAGAACGTTGTCCTAACTTCTGCAACTTTGAAACCGCATGAGTTATGCTTCTCATAGGGATGTTTAAATAGACAACGACGTTTCTGCATCCAGCACACTTTGCCCGATTTTTTATAACAGTGTAAATTTACCCGTCCATTTTACATCAGTACTTGCGCCTGGCTGACGAATTTTTTTCGGGTTTATCTACATAGGCTATTACTCGCAGAGTTCGTTCTCTTGGATTCACTTTCGGATAAGGATGTGGCAATTGAATGATGAAGCCATGCATTTAGTCCACGGCGTATTTTTACTGTCGATTCTCCGTAAGGTTTACTCTTGTGGCTCCAGATGAGTTTTCCGAGTCCGTTGATGATTAAGACTGGCTTGTGGGGGATGAGGGTGATGATATGATCCTTTATTTACCCTCTTCGTGTTATCGGACAGCGATGAAAATGCACACATTCCTCTTCACATACTCCGGGATCTCCGTTCAGTGTACTTTCAGTTGAGACCTTAATCTGACTGCGACTTGTATTTGCTCCGTTTGCCATCATCCATGAGGTAGAAAGGGCAAGAATACCATATTCGAAGGAAATTTCTGGTTTATTATGACTTTGTTCAAGTATATATTTAGTGATTTTCATCGTATTCTGGTTCCTCGATAACACACAGTGTCCTTGAGCAAAATGTGGCCACATGTCGCTCGTAATCACGTGTGCTCGCTGTCGCAATATTCATTGTATGCGTGGCAAGTATTTGCAAAGTGTCCCTTAATCGTTTCTTACTTTCTGAGGCTTTCTGAACTTGTTACTGTTCTTTCCTCCAGGATTAATGGCTATGGGGTACTCTTACAACGGTCTGGTGATCCTGCTGCTCCCCCCCCCTCCTCCCATTTTACGACCAGAGAGAGTCCTGGGGTCCAGCGATGCATGTAAGGTACCAAACGATGGTCTGCATTTACCATCCCTGGCTTGCCTTCTCAACTCATTTTCTCTGTGGGGCAGACCAGAAAGATTGTCGCTGTCATTTACTGGAAGCACTTACAAGACAGTTTTGTTTCATATTGAACAAGAACTGAAGGGCCTCCTGTTCCTCTGATGGAAAGCAACCGTATAAATAACCACGCAATAAAGCTGACTTGGGTGCAAAAAGGTCTAGAATCTGTGGTCGATGTTATCGGGGGGGGGGGGGTTAGTTCCGTGCTGAAAGTAAATCCGAGTCAATGTAAATCTACAACAGCATCTTTGTTTCAATACCAAGAGAAATTGTCTTTGTTCATAAGCAACTGGTACAAATTTTTCCATACACGTGTTCCTGTGTGTACAGTATTACGCTGTGGTTTTCAGATTAAGAAATGTTTCATTGCTATGTTTTCATTATATTAACATAGATGTGTAATTGCTTGTTCAGTGCCTATTGTCATCAATCATGCTGCATAAAACGTTAGTCTATGTGCTTTGTTCACTGGCTTGTTAGCATTAGTAATGATTACAGTGACTTGGGGAGGAATTTTGTCCTGGAAAATACTGCTTGTATCTGAACATTGCTAAAATCCTAATCATGACATTCTTTTCCACAGTTGGATATATAGGGTATATATGTTCTAGTTGGGTCCCGACATTAGAATAATAACTTTTTGATTGGTGTCTGTTTCATGTATGACTTTATATGTAATTTTCAGTTTGCTTTCACATTTATTATTTTTTTATTTAAAAATTCCATTAAAATTTACAAACCTCTTGTTTATGTATGTGCAAATCACCTTACGGCTTATTCGCTTCCTCTTTGTAGTGCTTCATATGTGTTTGATCAATGTGAAGGTGGCCAAGCAGAACTACGTACATCAGGTAATAGCAACTATTTCATGCCACAAAAATGGCGGACGGGAAGAGTTAACGGCCCTATTCGCTTTTGTAGGCTATGTAGATTAGTTGATCACGAATCATAAACGTGTTAGAATACCATCAATTAATCGACATTTTCCTAGTTATGCACCTCTTACTGACGCGTAGGGAGACCCATGGTCGTTGCTTTATCACCACTCACAGGGGGAGAGACAGTGGAAATAAATCATGTTAGTCTGCATCTGCACCCCGAAAATTGAATCCCCGCTCACGATGATTCTTCTGAGCACTCCTCAAGGCATGCAAATCCTGTCCGTGTTTGATTTTGGGTGGCTTTCCATTAGTTTCCATCACTCCCCTTTCACGTCGCATTTGACGGAAAATAGAGCCGTTTCGCAAATCGTTTCGTACAATGCCTAGCGACTATTTGCAATTGGGTGTGTTTATACACTTAAAAATCGATATGTGTATCGACCGTTTTGATAACAATATGTAATACTGCCTGATCCCTACGCGTATCATCATGCCAAAAACACATTTTTAATCGTTTCCATTTGTCACTGATATGGACATCATATGGTCAGTAGGACCTCTCAACACTTTAGTTTTTGTAATATTTGCTTACCTAAGTATAATTGGTGTTGCCCTACATACGGAGAGAGACAGAGAAGGACCGAGATTCAGAGAGAAGAGAGAGTGAGGGAGGGAGGGAGGGAGTGAGGGAGGGAGTGGAGGGGGAGGGGGCAGGGAGGGAGAGGGGAGAGAGAGAGAGAGAGATAGAGGGGGGAGGAGAGAGGGAGAGAGAGAGAGAGAGAAAGAAAGAGAGAGAGAGTGGGTGGGAGAGAAGAGGACGAAGGAGAAGGGGGGGGAGAAGGAGAGGGGAGAGGGGAAGGAGAAGAGGAGAGAGAGAGAGAGAGAGAGGAGGAGAGGAGAGAGCGAGCGAGGGGAGGGAGGGAAGGAGAGACAGAGAGAGAGCAGAGAGAGAGAGAGAGGAGAGAGAGAGAGGGAGGAGAGAGATGACTTTGACTTTATTCGGCAACGACCCATATAAATAACATGAAGTACCGATTATGTAATCTGATCAGTTGTGTCTGTTTTACACCGAATAAAGCTAAAGTTGTGCACACCCACTGTATTTACAAGTACATTTGAAGATGATAGATAATCATAGAAAATTCATTTGTATCTGTGTTGTTGTTACTTACATAATTCATATCGACGTCGTTATCGGTTACCTAATGTACAGTACCAGAATATCATTAGACACTCAGTCTGTACAAGCTGAGTCAATTAGGGACATATGTGTGTGTGTGTGTGTGTGTGAAGAGAGAGAGAGAGAGAGAGAGAGAGAGAGGGAGAGAGACAGACAGACAGTGAAACAGAGGAGAGAGAGTGACAGACAGACAGACAGAGAAACAGAGAGAGGGGCGAGAGTGACAGACAGACAGACAGAGAAAGAGAGAGAGAGAGAGAGTCAGGGACAAAGAGAGAGAGAAACAGGGACAAGAGAGTAGAGAGAGAGAGAGAGAGAGAGGGGGGGGACAAAGAGAGAATCGTTTTTCAAGACTAATCTATCAGTTTGTATTACAAACATATAAATGCCATTAAACGTGGAAGGACGTATTTAACCAGTAACATGAATAAAGACATTCTTTGACACAATGTTGAAGGTAGTTGTTGCGCTGGGAGATGGGGATGGGGGTGAGCGAGAACGGTGTGTGTAGGAACGGTTATATGGATGGGATGGGTTACTGGGCGCGTGGGTGATGGTGGTGGTGGTAAAAACAAGTCCATTTACAGCACATGTTAAATGTAAATTCTATTCTCTTTGCTATAGGAAAAAAATAGTAAGAAAGATGACAACAAAAAGATTGAACTTCTGACCTCTTTTCAGCTTCCACCAGAACGCTGGGATCGTCTGTGGCCAGCAACACCTTGGGTTTGGGCGTCCCCGCCGTGCCCAGGTCTTGTGCATGGAAGAAGGCGTGCACGTGCTGCATGTACTGGTGCAGTTCAAACTTCTGCGCCTCCCATCACGGTTTGTCTCCCCCACTCGATGATACTGACGACTTAGAATACATCAGTTAACAATGTTGTGGAAGATTTAAATCTTAGATTCAACCCACATTAAGTCGTTGATTATCGGACCCCACGGAAAGGTAAACGCTTCTCCTGTACTGTGATTTAAACCACATCTTAGGTTGCTGATTGCGTTTATGGCCTTACATAGCTTGTCAAAGGCTGATAGGCCGTAAA
>JAWQFJ010031158.1:10000-30000 GCA_034096865.1 Theodoxus fluviatilis
ACTGTGAAGTTTTTTCAGTCATTCCTGGATAATCGACAACAATGTGTCCAATTCGATGGGCACGTTTCCAAGTATGGTATTCTAAAAGCCGGTGTCCCACAGGGATCTGTACTAGGCCCCCTTTTATTCTGCTTATTCATAAATGACCTACCCTTGCATATCACAGATAGAAAGGTCTCATGTAACATGTTTGCAGATGATACAACGCTGTCTACCGCGGACAGCTCAATCGAAACTGTGGCAGATAAACTCCAAAAGAGTCTTGATGAAATATGTTGCTGGTGTCTTTCAAATCATATGGTCCTCAACCCGTCCAAAACCAAGTATATGGTGATAACCACAAGGCAAAAACATCAACTACATCCTTTGTCACTCCCACTCTCACTTGATGCAGAGCCGATAGAAAAGGTGAAAGAACACAAAGTGCTTGGGGTGATGATTGACGAACAGTTAGACTGGAATTCACACATAAATCTAATGTGCAAAAAGATTTCAAGCAATCTCTTTCTACTGTCAAAGCTGAGGCACTTTGTAGACACGGAAACCTGCAAAATCTTTTTCAGTGCCCACATCATATCACACATCAATTACGCATCAACATTGTGGGATAACTGTAGTGAAGCTAATTTGAAGAGAGTTAATTCACTTTACAGAAGAGCTTCTAAGCTTATGGTCCCAAATAAATCTCTCAGCACTGAAAAGAAAATGGAAATGCTTGACATTTTGCCTCTCCATAAGCATCTGCAGCTCAATAAGTGTGTGCTTGTGAAAAAGGTAAAAGATGGCCGAACACCAGAATATCTAACCAAACTATTTGAGCAGTCATCATTCAGAGGACGTGACAAATTTCTCCTGCCTCAGCCTCGCATCGATTTGTTCAAATCGAGCCTATCTTACTCTGGGGCTGCTCTGTGGAATACACTGCCTGATGACATAAAATGTATCTAAAATCTTTGCCTATGTTCAAAGACAAAATTCGCATTATTCTCAGGCATCATCCTATGACATAGTTTTCCACGCTTTCATCTGGCGTCTAGACAGTGGAACGGCTAAGTGTGTATTTGTGTATATTGTCCATTCCTCACATATATGCTTACTTCAGGCCACCCCTGCTGAACTATCGAGGGGTTCCGGCTGATTGGGGGTGGGGGAGTAGGGGAGGGAGTGTACACCAAGAGGCTATGGCCTACATGTATGTTATTTGTTTTTAACATTTGGATGTTTAGAAAATTGTTTTTTATGTATATGTCATTGTAGTTGATTCAAGTTCCATATTTAAATTTTGCTTCTCTGGTACACTATCTACCCATTTTTAGTATGTTTAAGAAATTGTACATGTATAATTCTTGCGAAAATTATACTGACTCTCTCTCTCTCTCTCTCTCTCTCTCTCTCTCTCTCTCTCTCTCTCTCTCTCCTCCCTCCCTCCCTCCCTCCCTCCCTCCCTCTCCCCCCCCTCTCCCCCACCTTCTCTCTCCATCCCACCAACCCTCTTACTCACTTCCCTTCCTCCCCCTTTCCCCAGCTCCCCCCCCCTCTCTCTCTCTCTCTCTCTCTCTCTCTCTCTCTCTCTCTCTTACCGCATGTGAATATTTTGCCTCAAGGGCTGAATGTAAGAAAGACAATACTGCCTAATTAACTACCCTTGTAAAATAAAGTTCGTTCGTTCGTTCTCTCTCTCTATCTCTCTCTCTCTCTATCTCTCTCTCTCTCTCTCTCTCTCTTTATCTTTCCCTCTCTCTCTCTCTCTCTCTCTCTCTCTCTGTTGCACTCAAATATTGGTTGAGGCTATGCAAATTGTCACCTGGCGGAGTGCCGAAACAAGTGTTTCTCACGATGAATAACTTTAATTTAATCAGTAGAGTAAAGTGGACTGATTTTGTAAAACAGTGTTAATGTCAACTGCGATGTGGTTATGTGTGGAACAACAGCGGGGAAAGGAACGAAAAAGGTTTCTTGAAATGTTTGAAACAGAGACTGAAAGACTGCTTTTAACAGGAATGGCATGCTAAAGTGAGTGTCAGTGATCGTTTCTTGACCTACAGCTCCTTCAAGAAGTCAATGGAAATGGAACATTACATTGATGAATTGAAGATAAAGAAAACATTTAGATATACTTTTATAATGATTTCAATATAAACAGTAGCTACGAGAAAGGTAGAGGCTTGCAATGCCTCTTTTGTGTGAATAGTTTGGAAAATGAGAGTTTTTAAAAATAGACTGCTCACTGTTTGAGGATTTCAGACAGGCTTATCTCAAGCAATACTTGCATCCTGCGGAATTAAGAAATATTGGTTTTTGACTGATGGCAGGAATGCAAGAAGATACGAAATGTGGCAATGTACATATACTACGCCCATAAAAGACGAACTGAATTAATCGATATGTACTTGTCGTCTACTTCATGCTACAAACCTGCCAAACCGCATTGTATCATGTATGTACCCATGTGACGGGCCGCTTGCCTGAAACGATAACAGTTTGAACTATCCGTCTGTATGTCTGTAGGTATGTGTGTGTGTGTGTGTGTGTGTGTGTGTGTGTGTGTGTGTGTGTGTGTGTGTGCGTGCGTGCGTGTGTGTGTGCGTGCGTGCGTGTGTTCGTCCCTCTCCCTCCTCCCCTTCTCTCTCTCTCTCTCTCTCTCTCTCTCTCTCTCTCTCTCTCTCTCTCTCTCTCTCTCTCTGTGAAAACACCCCAAAGAGGACACAAGAGCAGAACTCACCATTCCAAAGCTTCACTTTGTCTTTCCATGAGGTGGACACAGTGCAGGAGTTGCTCAAGGGAAGTAACTCGTGTCCCCACCAAGGCCACGATGTGTAAGGTCTGCCTGAGCCCATCCACAGCATGGTGCGATTGGTGGCGTAGGCTACTAGCAGGCAGGAGGTCACGTGGTGGACCTGGCATCCCAGCCCACACTCCTGGTACGGGATGCAAATCAGCCGACGCACATTGTCGCAGTTCTTTGGATTCTGGAGCAGAGAAGAAATTACTTCCCTCTTACCTCCATTTTTCCTTCTTCCTCTCTCGTGAGAATTCTCTGTCCTCTTCCTTCACCCTCTGCCTTTGCCTCTTGTGTTCGTTCTCTCCCCTTACATTTTCTTCATTCTTCCACCTCTTCTTCACTCCCTTCCAGATCTAGTAACATCGCCACCACTCCTTCTACGCTAGTTACACGTACAGGTATACTGAAGATGATGTTGTTAATGAAGATGATGATGGTGATGATGACGATGGTGATGATGACGATGATGACGAATACAACGACGTATCTTTAATATATATGTCCATATTCAAAAGGAATGCACAAAAGTTCTTAAAACATTATTTGTTTGCGTAATCGGGTAATCACCCACCTTAGTCCATCGTCAGTCAATTTATTAAACTGAACTGCATTGACGATTTCTGATACTATACCGTCTTCCATCAACTGTAAGAGGATTATTATTTCGTGCCATTCATTTACAACAAACACAAACCATTTTTTTTGCTTTATTTTATACAATATTTCTGTTGCTTTGCACATATCATTTCAAAGCCACACAGCCTCCTTTGAAATATTGGAATGACGATAAGATTTGACCGCAGTGAGAATGTATTGAAACTGATGACTATTTGTTCTCCCAAATTTGTGACTAAAACCAGGAAAATGGACAAAAATGTAAACATTCACTTTAGCAATTCTTAATGTCATTTTTGGATAGCTCAGTCATTACAGTATCAGAGAATGTAACCAAAAAAGCAGCAGCAGTAGTACTTTTTTTTAAAACAAACGACGGATTCACGTTCGCAGTTTTAAATTTAAAATCAAGGTAATGCACGCTTCATCTGCGACTTTATTGACTGAATGTATTTTTTACATCGCACACAAAATGCTAATGTTTTCTGTATGAGTTTGATCTATTGAATCAGTACTTTCGATTTTAAATCCTAGCGGTGTGTGTTAAATGCGTTCGGGAGGAAGCGGCTTGTGAAAAAAGCAAGTCCACTTGTGACCTCGCATGAAGTCGATTTTCGAGTGCAGTTATTGTGACATCGCGGTTTTCTTGCTGGGAAAAGCTAAATAAAACAGCAGAATTTTTAAACACCAATGGCATACTTTGCTGCTTATAGTTTGTGGAGCGTGTTGGGTCAGCCGTTCCACTTTTTGGCCGCCATTTTGACGGCAATGTTACATTATTTATTACTCTAACATGCACAAACTATACTTTCATCAAATCCCACTGCTCATGGTGTTTTTTGGACATATGTACAACCTCCTTATGCAATGTTTCTTTGCCTAAAACTAAAAAATAGCTGGTTATAAGAAACTTTAATAGAGCACCCCATCCAGTCACAAACTCGGGAGAACAACTCATGATCATGATCATTGAAATGAGGAAATTTTTAGTCATAAAGCCAAGTCTTTCTGATAAACTCATGCTCTGACTGCCGTTTTGATAGCAAAGGTGTGTTTCAAATAAGAATGACAGAAATTTCTGCCGGGTGTGCACACATCATCATTTTTGTTCCAAGTGATTCATCACATGCTTCTGTAAAGAGATTTTGCAATCACCGATTAAAGCTTGAACAGAGCAACAACATTCTCTTCAATAGCCACTTGTCATTGCTGACGTCACATAAAAAAGCATATGTTTGATATGTGGTCTCATCGTTTGTTCAGCTGCAAGATGAAACGACCAGTAGGCAAAAAACCACATGACCCTACATATGATAAACTCTTTCAAAATAAAGTTTTAGTCAGGTGATGCTTTGTCGCAAAGGTGAAAATTCCATACCAAACATACAGAAAGTTGTCATTTCCGTGTTAGCTCTCAACGGATCTCAAGAAAAGCACCAGGTATTAAAGGAGACAAGTTTCCCGTTGTGTGAGGAGTATCATATTCTTGAAAATAATGCAGTGAAAGGATCTGACATTTGTAATTATTGGTACGAGGTATAGTTTTTCTATACGCCTGAACCTGCTGGACCCATTCTCTTTATTCACTTTAGACGTAGTGACGATGTGTAATTGTCTCTTTGTCTGATCGAAAATTCCAGATTTTGACATCTCTGCAACAACATTAGTGTTTCCATATTAAGCAAAAGAACTCGTTATCAGTAGTATACAAGTTGGCGGTACGAGCTGACCCCTAATTAGCTGACTGTTAGCATTTTTAATTTAATTGGCAGACTAATGACTTTTTTCAATCTGAGGAGGGAGTGGAGAGAGCAAGGCTTGCCCATGCCACGCATGGCCACTTGTAGCAAAGCAAGCTTTGCCAGACAACCAGGAAATTCCAGCCTGTCTCTTTTTACACCAGCCAGGTGTGCTTTAGAGAGACCCAAGCGCTCTTTTACTGGGCTAGTAGCAGAAGCACACAGTATGTTGCACAGTAAAAAAAACGATATGGGGGTGGATGGATCAACAGGCTTGGGGTGGGGGGTGGGGGAGAGGGTGGAGAGGCAGATAGATTGCGCCACCATGAAGCAATATAGTTATCGATTGGCCTGCAACACAACACGGAAAAGCTTTTTGAGACCATGGTAACAATGCACAAGGCTTGCTTGTTCAACTGGGGATTCCTCTAGACATCAAAGATCTGGTATTGACTGATCCAAAGCCAGCCCAGCAGTGATATTGATTTTTGTGTTTGCTCGGCTATGCCACCTGGATAATTAATAACATAAATACCTTGCCACGCAAAAGGGCATCCATTTTACATGGAGCGTTCAGTCTCCACAACCACAAGCTCTGAAAGGTAGGTGTTTTTGTCTCTGTCTCACTGCTGTTCAGTTAAGCCTTTCAATGCTTTCAAAAGGCACCCAGCTATTAAACTGTGAACCATAGCTTTTCCATTTAACATATGCTTGCTGGTTTTTATAATCACGTTTTATTACCTTTACAATCCTAAATACATCTTGAGTTGTTTTATGTAACTCTTCACTGTAGAAACTCCCTTGAATATCTTCTCCTTGCAAATCTTCCAACTTATATGTAACAGGGCTTGTTTTTTTAAAAATTGATTGATTTTAAATAGCTCCTCTGTAAAGTTTGGTGTATAACCTTTCTCAAAAAAAAATTTTCATTTGGAAATTCCAACAAAATCGCCTACTTGGAATTTCGCCTTAGACTATTACCAGCTCATGTTGATACAAGTTAAGATACAACTCCTGTTCATTTGATTAAATTAGATGCTTGTGTGGGTGTCATACCCAAATATCTATGAAACGTGTTATTGTATTTCTCAATCACTTCAGCCAATACATCAAGATATTTATGTGTGTTGTTTGCTGAAAAGTATTTCCACATTGTTTGGGAGTGTTTTAATGGAAAAACCCCTAAAGGAATGAGAGTAGTTCATAAAGATGGTGACAAAACCAATAACAGTCTTGACAACTTAAAACTTGAAAAACAAAGTAGAGATTTCTCGTATGTCAAATATAACCACTATAAGCAGTACAAAATAGTGCCACTAATGTTGAAACAGGGAAAAAACAGTATTTTACAGTTTGTATCAGATACAAAAGATCCTTGGTATTAATCCAAAATCCGTCTACAAGCTTATGGGGACAGAAATCCAAGACATGATTCTAACTTTGATTTTGCTTTACTTGTTGTTTGAGGAGCAAGTCTACAACGCTAGGAGTAAGTCTACAACTTTGAGGCGTACCCATTTAATTTATACCTTTTCATAAACATTTCTAGTGGTGGTTGGTACACGTCTGAGCTTTCAAGCTCTTCAATTTTCGTAAATATCTCGTTTAAGACGGCTTCATCATCTCGTAACAACCGCACTCTGGTGAACAGGATTTTGTATTCTCTGTCGCAATGCTTAAGAATTTCATTTTTCTCACTCAGCTTTAGGTTTTGGTTTATCACCATTAGAATGATAGGAACTGCTGTCACACCTGCAATAAACACAGGAACAGCAGGATTCAAGGCTATTATGCCCGATGTTGTGAGGATACCTCCTGTGATAATTAGTGCTTTGTGTATCCCACTCAGTGATCGAGTAGTTCATCTACAGTTTTTGGAAACATTATATAATACTCATTTCATTTTATTTGATTAGTCAATCAATTCAAATCTTTGATTGGACACAAAAACATTGTAGTTTTGTGGTTTGATAATAATGTAACTGACTTCGTTTGGGATCTTTGTAAAATTCACCTCTACTGCAATATGCTTGACTTGTTTCTATGGGACATGCATAATACAAACTGATTTTGTAAATATAAAAACAATATCAGGAGCAGAATGCCAACCTATAGGAGGATCAGAATAAGGAATATCTTTCTTCCTGGTAATAATAGAAGAAACATATTCCAGTCCTACTGGAAGAACTACTACGTCAAGTTCATTACTTCCTAAAAGCTTTGTGGTTTCTTCATCAAATACCTTAATAAATCTGCATGTTTTCCCTGTTTGTTGAAGGCCACGATTAACATTAAATGAGCCAGTTATGTAATGTTCCCCATCAGAATTATCGTATTTTTGGCTTGATGAGTTTGTAATGGCTGGAGATGGCTAGACAAATTAAACAGTTCTGAAATTTGTATCAATGCTACTGAAAGGGTGTTTTCTAGGTTCCGTCTGTTGTAGAGTTCAAGGGTAGAATAACACTGTTGTACAAGGGTAAGCTCTTGAATAATAAAGGAGTCAGAAATCAGAACAGATTCATTTTCAACATTCTTATCATAGCTAAAACCCTTTACAATACGTCATAATAATGGGGTATTCTTTCCACACAGATAGTATTTTATTTCTTTTAAAACATATTGGTCAGTGGTGACATAGATGACATGCCCCTTGTATTCTAAATATCCTTCTAAATAACTATAGAGATAAATCTTATCATTTGAAAGTTCTGCCTTTGAAGGAGGCTTTAAAAGTAACTCTGAAACAAGAAAGCCACCAACTCTCAGCTTTGGAGTTACTTCAACGGTTTTTCTACCTTTATCAACCACATCAGAGTTTTTGAAAACGACTTTTCTGATAAAGTTATGCTCTGTGTCTGTGTTACCCTCAATGACTGATAGTGGTTTTGAGCCTTCGGCGTCTACATACTTTTTGGTAGCTGCATCATTGTCTTCTGTTGAGGGTTCCACTTTTACTATCTTTTTCCCTTTCAATTTACCATCAAAGCCTTTTTTGGTGTCAACATAAGACTTAGTTGCTGCATCTGCTTGTTCAGCTGGCTAAGCTACATTCACGAGTTCTTTACCGTCTAAATCCAAACTTGCTTCCATCTTATTCGTTCCATCAACCTTTAAAAATGTGTTTTCTGCTGAAAGAGCAAGAGTAGACATTACTCCGTCCCCATACAGTTTTTTTTTGCGGCTTGTTTGTCTCCTATGGGGTCAGCTAATGAAAATATATTGTTATTACTCATGATGATGTTTCCTGTAATCTCCCCACCAGACAAAGGAAGGTAATGTTGAAGTGCCCCAGCAATGCTTGGAGTAAAACTCTCAATAGGCTTCTGGTGTTGCCCTAACATTGTTCCAAACTTTGTGTGATCCTTTTTTTAATTATAATACTATAAATAAATATTGTAAATTGTGATACATGTCATGCCCCTCCAGTAAAACACCATTTTCTTGTTCCAGATTGTCACTAGATGTTTGTGGGACCCACTGGCCAGGGAAACAGTAATGTCCTGGTAAACTTGCTACTGAAATACTTCAATGCAGACCAGATTGTCATTCACACCATGAATCCCCAACAAGATAAACATCAACTACTGCAAGATTTCTTTGAGTGTGTCATGAGTTCGACCCAGCCAAACACAAGAAAAGTACAAAAGCTCTCCTTAACCAGATAAAAGAGATGTATTGTGCCAACTCAGCATTGTGTAACTTGTTCAAGAATTGCTTTATAAGACCCCTAGATAATGACAGACTTGGCACTACATTTACATTGTGTGAAGATGTTGAGCCAGTTGAAAACCTTGCTTACTCTGATCAAAAAGTAGTCATATTTGATGATGTAAAATTGACTCCAAGAATATGAACACTGTTAAGGAGTACTTTTCTCTAAGCAGAAACAAAAACTGTAATTGTTTGTATCTGTGTCAGTCCTACTATGACGTTCCAAAATTCATTCGAAGAAACACTAAGTGTTTTGTGTTGTTTAGCGAGCTGGACAATAAGGAAGTGAGGTGTATAGCTCAAGACCACAGTGCTGGAATTACTTCAGATGAGTTTGTTCAAGTGTATCATGCATCCACAGCTGAACCTTATTCATTCATGGTTTTGGACAAAACAGCAAGACTACCTCCAGAAATGTATAGAAAAGGGTTTGATTGCTTTTACAACAAAATGCATTAATTAAAGTTATCTTGAAATAATATATAATGTAAATTAATGCAATGAGTTTTGAACATATACAAGCAGTGAATAAGCGAAATGAGTTAATCAAGAAATACTTATAAGCACGAGAGGTAAACAAAAAAGTGACTGCAACACAAGTTGCTAAGGAAGAGTTCCTAAGAAATGTGGAACAGCCTTTCACTAAACCCATTGTAGAAGCAGTTTAAATGCCTCTACAGTCTTTGCCTCCCCTTCCAGCTTTACCGCCTCCACTTGAAGAGGTTCTAAATATTGACCTTAATGCAGAAATTGATCCTAATGTACTGGAAAAGTACAAGCTCCACAAACTTTCTTCCACATTATCGGCTATCTCAGAAGATACTGTTTTGGACAGCTAAAAGCTTTTAGACGACGAATCTTTGGTGTTATATGAACATCTGGGAAGATGAAAAGGAAGAGCAACGAAAGACCAGTTAAGAGACCGGAAGTAGAATTTGATCTGAAAAATCTACAAACGAATAGAAGAACAATTCAGGGTCTCATTAAAGAGTTTGCAATCATTAAAAAGACAAAGCATAAACCTAATAATTTTTCAAAGGGAATGTTTGGAACTGGTCTGCCATGGCATCCATATAAGTTAACAAATGACTTCATGTTTGGATATCTTAAGATTGACCCAACACAGCTATCTCAAATAAAGCTAATTGCATAAGGATGGTTAAATATACTTAGTAAACCAGTTGACTATGATTTCATGGAACTGCTTCATAAAAGGTTTAACTCTAAGAAGCAGTTCAGCCCAGCAGCCCTTACAACCTTTAAAAAGTTGGTTGAGCTGTCTGGTTTGCCCATAAACCAAGAACCATTGGTAATCACTGTTGATTCTATATCTGTGGTTAGCTGTGTAGCATGTGCAGGCGTTTCACATGCTGTTGCATGTGATGTGCACCTTAGTTCGCTGGGACTGTCAGGGTCTGCGCATGCATTGCTCAGAAATACAAAGAGTTCGGAGGACACATCTGAGTCGTCAGTTTCACATGGTGACACGGGAAGTTCCATTCTCCAGGTAGATAAGGGTGGCAACTCCTGGGGGTGGGGGGTGGGGGTGGGGGGTGGGGGGGGGGAGGGACACAAGGCTGAGGTTCCACTCTTTGTTTTTGTCGTTTGTCTCCGTCACACTTTTTTCGGAACACCTGTAGTCGCTGGTAGCCCCGCCCTTTCTTCGATGAATATTTTTGGGTACATTTGACGTGTTGGATGGGCAAGAGCGATACACTCTTGTCACTGGTCGATGATGGACTCGTTCAAATCAATGCCACAGATACACAACTGCTGGACGAGTGTGTGTGTGTGTGTGTGTGTGTGTGTGTGAGAGAGAGAGAGAGAGAGAGAAAGAGAGAGAGAGAGAGAGAAAGAGAGAGAGAGAGAGAGAGAGGAACGGACGGACGGACTGACGGGTGGGCGGGCGGCGGGCAGGCAGGAAGGAAGGCAGACAGGTGCGTAGGTATATACATTTCTAAATACACAGTTTTATATATTCACCGCCATAATAGATATGTTTGTAGTGAAAATGGGCAAAGAGATAGTGTGAATCATTGCGTATGAAATCTATACCTTGGCATTGAAAGCTCATCGTCTTTTGCCGGAGACAATGACAGTATTTAAAGGAGTACTGTGTGCTTCCAAATGAGAAAAATCATCTCAATCTTCAAGCATTTAAGAAGTGATACATTTATAAGCGAAAACAGTGGAGGAAAGGTCGAATATCTAAACAGCTCTTTGCAAAGTGCTGCCCGCCCCAGTTTCCAATGACAATGTGTTTTCTTGTATGACATGATCATTTGTCAGTCAATGATGCTACACAAGGATGAGTGGGCTCCACTCTACCTTGCATCGATCTAAATTGGGTTTAATAGCTGAATGTCATGACTTCAAACTGTTTGTGTTGCAGGACTAATACTGGCAGGGTTCTGCCTGGTCTGCTGCAAAATACGATTTACGTAGAGAGACATTGGCACATGCATTCAAATCGGACTGAAAGATCCAAATTTGATACCAATCCTCCTCGTTCTTGTATACACATTTTCCCGTGACGCACCACCTGCAAACTGGAAATGAAGCGAGAAAGTAATTGCTTTGCATTTTAATTTTAAAGACGTCAATAGAAATGGACTTTGGACACACGTTTTTTAAGAGGCGGGGGAATTCAATCATTGCGATATGAGTCTATTGAAGAAATCGGAATATACTATGGCTTCTACGGCATGATGAACACACACACACACACACACACACACACACACACACACAAACGCGCACACACACACACACACACACACACACACACACACACACACACACACACATATATATGCAAAGGCGGATAAGGCGAAATTGAAAGGACCACCTTTCTATTGTGTGCTATCCGTGTTTTCGAGTTTGGCAGAGTGCTATAAATAGCAAGTACAGGGACACAATAGGCCTCCTTGAGTAATGTAGGTCACTTACCCCTTGCTTCACACACCAATGCAGTTGTACGGGAATTCTCAAGTACCAAAACGAGAGTTTAAGAGTGCTTTAAGCTTATGAGATGAGTGATTGTGAGAAGTCTTCGGGATGAGACATAGACTGACCGCCAGCCACCTGGGTTTGATCAAGCACCATGACAAGAGTTTGGAGTTGCACAGACAAGTTACAGTACACTCGGGGTGTTTGGGGCTAGGTTTTCATTGTGTTGTAAGCGCTTTTCGAGTTGAGTGGCGAGATATCTCCTTTCAAGTTGAGGGTACTTCAGAACATGACTTATAGAAGAGAATAATCGGGACTGGGTTTTCTTTGTGTGGTAACCGCGTTTTCGCCGTAAGCATGTTCGAGTTGGGTGTCTTTGCCTGTATATATATACTAGATGGTTTACCCGTCTCCACCTTTTCCCGTTTCCACCTGTTCCCATATTCACCTGTTCCTGTCTCCACCTTTTCCCATCTCCACCTGTTCCCGTCTCCACCTGTTCCCGTCTCCACCTTTTCCCATGTCCACCTTTTCCCATGTCCACCTTTTCCTGTGTCCACCTTTTCCCGTCTCCAGCTTTTACCGTCTCCACCTTTTCCAGTGTTCACCTTTTCCCGTCTCCACCTTTTCCTGCCTCCACCTTTTCCCGTCTCCACCTTTTCCGTCACATTCACCAAACATCAACGCGTGATGAGATGAGCGAGCTCGGACCCATATAACCTCATGCAGCACGAAGCACATGGAGCCGAGTTGCCTCCCTTTACCCTCTCATGAAGCACACGTTGGAGCCGAGTTGACTCCCTTTGCCATCAACAGTCCCATGACTAAAAAGTTCCAAAGGGAATATCTCCGGAATGATCGGAGGTACGCCTTAAAAAACGCAACGACTACCCCCATCCAGTCGCGGGGGAGTGACATGTCAAACTTCGCGGAGATCCGAGCATGGGCAGCCAAACGCATAGAGTGGATGGACGGACGAACAGCTATCTGGATAGACAGAAACCGTTTGGGTTTTATATATATAGATACTGCATATATCTCATGTCGCACCTCAGTCTCCGCTCGGGACGAGAATGCTGCGACTTTCAATTACTACAATCAAAAATATGTTTGAGCCCCTGAAAAATAAAGGAAAGTTGACACTACCCTTTCTATGTGTTACTCTACGGGGTAACATTTTTGCAGATGTTGCGATATTAGAGTATGACAGATATTTGTCACATTTTTTATGCCTTTATACCCTTCCCTCAGTGTACATGTATTTGACAACCTCAAAAGTGTTGTCCGCTCCAAAGTCACAACAAGCAAAACAAAAATATATTGTTGTTCACCTGCAAGTGGAGAAGGCGACTCTGGGTGAGGTTAGCGAGTTTGGCCAGCTCCAGGTGTGATACTACCGGCTCTGTTTTTACCAACCTGTCAAACAGACAAGAACAAGAGTTACTGGAAGTTACAGGAATGTATTTAAGACAAATACATAAATGCTCCAGCATTTAGAGCGGACATACAGAGACAGACGGATACAGACGACAATGATGGGGAAAAAAGCAGAGACAATCAGACTGACAGCCAAACATATTAAAGAATAGAAAATTCCACATCTCCGCCAGTTTTACAAAAGAAAGATGAAGGTTGATTATGGCGCGTTTTCCAAACATGAGTAGAATCTCGGGTTCCTCGGATTGATGTTCAACCTAGAATCAAAGGACCAACGCAGCTCTTCCAAACAGTAAATAGATTCAACCACCCTGGCAGGGCACTCTCGTGATTACAGGACCGATGACGTCTACAGGTGGAAGGACAGAGGCAGAGTGCGCCGATCTTTGGCGTACATAGGCCTACTATTGTGGCTTCAATAGGGGGTTAAGGACTTTACTGGAAACTCAGTCAATGCCTGATGTCAAGTCTGTGTGTCTGTCTGTCTGTCTGTGTATATGTTTGTCTGTGTGTCTGTGTCTCTGTGTGTCTGTGTCTCTCTCTGTCTGTGTGTCTGTTTGTCTGTGTGTCTGTGTTTCTGTGCGTCTGTGTCTCGGTGTGTATGTGCGTCTGTCTGTGTGTCTGGCTGTGTGTCTGTCTCTCTGTCCGTCTGTCTGTCCATCCGTCCATTCATCCGTCCGTCCGTCCTTCTGTCGGTCTGTCTGTCTGTCTGCGTGTCTGTCTGTCTGTGTATCTGTCTGTCTGTCTGTGGCGAGATTACCCCTCCCCCATTGTATTAAATTTATTGTATTTACTAACATGTGGTGTTTGAGTTAGTGTGGCCGCCAACCGTAATACATTAGTAACAATAGTGTGTTATGGCTTGCCAGCCATAGTTCCTCTGTAGGTTTGGGGTAAGAATTGACTCACTGCATCTCACTACACGGTTCGTAACAGGCGAGTGACTAAGGACACCGTGAATTGCCTTACGTTTGCTCTGAACTGTTCTAGTGATTTTTGTGCTTAATGGCCTTACATAGCCTAGAAAGGCTGATGAGTCGTAAAACATCCATCCATTGCCAACCATAGAAAAAATTGGTACACGCTCTGTGTTAGCGCATGGAGCGGAGACATGTGATTGGCCGCATTTCCAAAGCATGACTGAAGACCTTCCGGTGATAGACCTCACCTTATATGGGGGACGTGTAATTGGACAGCAAGGGAGAGTGGGTGTGGCCCGAGTGTTCCCATTGGATGGGAAGAAACAGAATTCTAAGGTGTCTGCGCTTCGAGTATATAACTCCCGTTGGCCCAGTGGCGCGAGCTGGAAAATCCAACAACGAGAAAAACCATCACCTGTGCAAAACGCCGTCCCAACCTCGTCACAGAGATACGGCCTCTCTCCTCTCCACAATCGACGAAGAGTAAAGCGCCTGCCTGCTTCGAGGGTGAAGCTTTGAGCATGACGTGCTTGCCGGTGAATGCAGCTACAAAAGGATACTATCTACAGTTGCCCGCCTCCAGAGTGAAGTTTCCTGTTTTCAAGCCTATTTGAACTCGAAGCTACAAAAGGATACTATCTATGGTTGCCTGCCTCCAGGGTGAAGTTTCCTGTTTCTCCACCTTTCAATTTCTCTCTCCGCCAGCACCTCTAGAGCCGCTGCTACTGACGACCCGAGGGCGAGAGCCCTTGTGAAAGTGGATTATTGTGCTTGCGAATCACGGCCACCTTGCCTTATGACTAGTTCGTGCTTATTGACTAGAACAGACTTCAAAACAGATAAGTTATTTTTGATCGGTTGGCGAGCCATATGTTTCTATGTTGAAGATTCAATCGGATTATTGTGTCATGATTGAAAAGTAATAACCTCTAGTTATCCATATTTATCGTTGCCAGGAGAAATTACAGTGATTTGATTTTGACTTTTAACCTCACCGTCTTTCTGTTGTGCTTGCTTTGATAGAATGACTGTTTGAGATAGTGTTACAAGTTTGGCTGTGTGTGTGTATTTTCCCCTAGACCTTTATTCAGAAACGAGCAGTCAAACTTGTAACAGTTGGAGACCTCGTCCCGTGATTTTTTAGAGCCAAAACAATCATTCCTCTGAGGGTAACGGTTGAAGCTATATATTAAATTTCTGAACCAGAATAGATGTACCCTTGAGTGTGAATGGTTGTTTTATGAAGTGACCTGTCATTGTTTTTTAATCACCTCTGCCCTTGTGATCTGTCACATTTGAGTAACCCTGATAGTCATATTTATTTGAGCTTGCTAGAGGTTGTACAATCTGTGATTTTGATTTTGCTGATTTAATAGTGTTTGACGGTAGCGTTTTTCAAGATGGCTGACGTAGCAGAGTTGCCGATGATTGCCGATATTCTGTCACTGGATAGGGCAGGTTTGGATGAGATGATCGAGAGGTTTGGTTAGGAAGCAAGCAGAGGGGCTACTAAGGCTATCTTAAAGCTGGAGCCCAGCAGCACAATTCTGAATTTTCTGGAGTTTGTTAAGCAGAGTGTCAGGGATGCCTGCGAGAAGAGAGTTTCCATAGTCGAGACGAGACAGAACAAGTGATGTGATGAGCGTTTCGGTGGCCTGCTGAGAAAGATAGTTACGAATGGTACTAATTTTCTTTAATCAAATGCAGCCGGGGTGCAACCTCCACCCCACCCACCCTCTCTTAGAGTTGATATAGTGATGGAATGATAATAGAAGCAGTCCTATGACCACAGGGAAAAGCGCAAGATTTGAGCTCGCACTAATGGACGCACAGTAACAATAAAAGCAAGAACCGATACTTCCATTTTCCCTTTCCATTCAGTGGCCATCCAGAGAGCGACTTATTAGCTGAGACAGTCATATCATATGATACGTCGATGGTCATGACCGAATCCTTCCTTTTTCCAGTCACCACCAGGCAAACCAGAGTCTGCAAGAGTGCGGGTATGCGAGTCGAGGCCAAGAGTTTTGCGATGTTATCCCAGAACGTGCATCTCAAAAACCTTTTGACACAGACAGTCGTGATGATAGGGAGGATGAGACAACAGCATTTTCTATTCTTGAGTGTACGCGTCCCCTTCTCGCACGAAACGACGACAGTTGGAACACAAACCGTGAGTTGTCGTCTGCAAGCAGGTGGTCGCATAAGCCATGCTCTGTTACAAACAGTCCAAAACACTACGTTGAAAGGCATTCTCCAAAAACAGACACTGTTACTAAGTGCTGGGAATTTTGATGTAGAACTTTCTAAAGATTCGTAAAAGGCCAACAACTCAGACTTTCGATAGCAGACATGCTCTCACTCGAAGCGGTTTGGGTGATTTTCGTTATCAGTATTTTCTCAAGGACTATGAAGGCTGATAAGCCATAAAACTCCAGCCAACCCTTATGTAGCAAACAAGCTATTGCCCCTAGAGGGTGACCTCTTTTTTCCGCATTACGAGCCGTGGATACTTATTCCTTGGGTGAACTGCGCCTTGCACCGAACATGTTTGCCCTACAGTCCTGATGACTGATGACGGATTTGGGACTTTACCCCATCCCATAAACCCCAACCCCCCCAACCCTCCCCCCTCAACCCCACTACCCCCCAAAAAACACCCCAACCCCTCACTCTATAGCATAATTATTTTCATTTCCAAGGCTGCCGTTTGTTTGAGCGCGCTCGGATAGAGGCGGCTATTTAATCGCGCCAATAAATCAAACATACGAGTCACGCACGCCACCGCGGTCGAAGATAGTCGTCACCAACGTGTGCCAATGTTTTGAACAATCTCACTGAGCAAGTTTCAGTCATTAAAAGCAGGGCTGGCCGTCTGTCAGCATGTCTGTCCAGTTCTCCAACATGTCCCTCTGAAAGCCGCCCATCAGTCAAGTATTATAGTCCTTCCATCAGTTCACCATCCCTCAGTTTTCCTCATCTGTGGTGAGGTGCATATGAACCTACTATGTTAGGTGGTAACTACGTCGTAGTTGTCTACTTCGTTGTTCACAACTTTGAGTTGTTCCCAACTACGACAGTAAGGTGTGCATGAGACGCTACTTGGTCGCCACAACGAAGTAATGACCCAGATGAATAGTAATTATTATCCTGGGATATCTCATCTAATGTGCGTGCATAGAGGTCACGACAAGAGGTGAACTAGCCAACTCTGTGCACATTTCAATGGCGGACGTGTTACCGGTTCGCACAGAAAACGCTCTATTTTGGGATACTTGCAACCCATCCAAAGAAAATGTAAGCTATGCACAGCATTAATTTATCAAAGCTGTATGTTGAATGCATCAATAGGTCGTGAAAGCTCCTACAGCTTACACATTGAATGCAGGTCGATGCATCCACGCTGAAGCGTGTGTTACCCGTTGCCATCGGTCAATGCTTATTACAGAGAAGCGTCATCAGTCATCCGTCATCCTTCGACCTGCATTCGATGTGTAAACTGTAGGAGCTTTCACGACCTATTGATGCATTCAACATACAGCTTTGATAAATTAATGCTGTGCACAGCTTACATTTTCTTTGGATGGATTGCTAGTATCCCGAAATAGAGCGTTTTCTGTGCAAACCGGAGAGAGGTCCGCCATTGAAATTTGCAATTAGTTGGCTACTTAGCCATATAGTGCTGATACAGAGCACCACTAAAATTTGGGTTGTTTAGTTGCCAACTTAGGAGGTAACTACGCGTATTCAGCTTTCATCACACCTTACTTCGCAATTTAGTAGCAAACTTCCCATTTAGTTGCCTACTACCGTGTAGTAGGTTCATATGCACCCCACCACTGTCCACATGCATTTTCAATTAGGCACGCAGGCAGGTAGGCGTGCAGTCAGTGGCTGCGCTCGATTTAACCGCCGGAATCCAGCCGCGGCGGTCTGCCGCCACGTGACCGGCTGTTCGCCGTCACGTGACAGGCGAATCGACAGCTTTCGTGCCAATCGAGCGCTTTCGGCTGATCAACATGGCGGCACACTTGTGGTGTTTGCAAGTTACTATAGACAGCGGTAGCGATGATGACTAAATGTGCTGTCTTCTTGGTTTATGGTAAGGTTTGAGGTTATTGTGTAAATTGAACATTTTCATTACCACTACCTATGCCCTGATAAGTGACTCCTGAGCCTACTGCAGTCAAAGACCCTATATACACTAAGACGGCGCACTCGAGCGATTTTCCTTTACGCAAAGGGAGGTCAGAATGTAGAGTTACGTCCCTTTGCGAGAGAATTGTCCATTCGAACTTAATGCAGGATTTCTCACCGTCAACCACACATCGTGCACACAATAAAGAAAAAAATCGGAATCTACTTCATTTGTCCAGCGGAGATTGCAGCGAGGTGACAAATTAAGGCACACATGAGTCAGCGGAGAACGAATTATCGAATATTTTCAGTGTCGAAGCGTCACAAAACATAAACCCTAGTCTGGTTGACGCCATCTTGGATCTTTTTTCGCCTTACAAAACCTGAGGGCGGACCCGGCGGTTCACCGGGTGATCCGCCGGTCATGTGACCTGAAGAAATCGAGCGCAACAAAAAACCCGCCGGTGCCCCGTCTCGCCCGCCGGCGGATTCAGGCGGACAAATCGAGCGCAGCCAGTCTGTCTGCCTCTGCCTGGCTGCCGGCCTCTGTGAATGCGTGTGCGTGTGCGTGCGTGCATGTGTGCGAGAGGTGTGTGTGTGTGTGCATGCGTGCGCGTGGTGTGTGTGTGCGTGCGTGCGTGCGCGTGGTGTGTGTGTGCGTGCGTGAGTGCGCGTCGTGTGTGTGTGATGTGAGTGTGTATGGGGGGGGGGGGGGGATGTGTGCGAGGGGGGGGGGGGGATGTGTGTGTACTTCATCTATGTTTCTAATCCTCACGCAACCTCCCACGGATGCAGTCGAGCATAGCTATGAATAGATACGCAGAAAAGTTTGGAAAGGAAAACCCAGAAAGTCTGCCTTACCTGAAGCTTGATACTGGAGGAGTGAAGTCAGATCTTTGCTTTCTGAGAAGTCCAGTCCAAAGAAGGAATGCGGCAACTCCCGCCAACAGGAGTAGTGCGAAAAGACGGTGGAAACGTCGTGTAGCCATCAGTGATCTGGGGACGAGTCCTTTGATTGCTAGTGCATATTTCGTCATGTTAATAATATGCAAGTAGGTCACGCTCTATGTTTTAGGATACTCTACGGTATAGGATATGACAATAGCTTCTGGAGGTAGGATGCAAGGGATTTATCGCCCTACCTACAACCCATTTCCCAATACATACAGCTGAGATGTGGGTCCTTGCGCTCAGAAAGGACTGCAACACCCAGCTTAACTGAAGTATTTTGGGCGCAAGAGTGACTGCCTAAGTGAGTCAAAAATCGACGGGACCTGCTGGTGGCATGCGCTGTGTGAAGCAGCCAATGATCCAAGCCATTGGAGTGCACCCATAAACACAGACGTGGTCTCCAGCCGTGCATAGGGGTTTTGTACGACGGTAGTGCAGTGTGTGAACTGACCGTCCAGTCGACATTGATGCTGTCAATGAGCGACTTTTTTGAAAATTATCTCCCTTGCCGCCGCTTGGCGGCGCGTCGGCTCTAAGGGGCTTGGTTGGTACACAGGACAAGTTCTTTCGCGTAGATTAGACCTGAGTGTTCGAGGTTTTTTAATTGTTTTCTTGCTGTCGCTTTCAAATCTGTTCACAGTACTAGGCTGGCTGGTTTACTTAGATGTGATTTTTTTTTAATGCGTGCTAGCTGATATTAGGTTTAGAGCTTGAATTTTCAATGATATTACGCTTACAACTCCAGTGTTCGAACCA
>JAWQFJ010031158.1:42500-85162 GCA_034096865.1 Theodoxus fluviatilis
GGTATCTAGGCGGTAGGTCAAACAACATGAGCTGTATCCATTTTTCACCCATAATGGACTCAGTTGATTAAAAGATGGCAAAATAAATCTGTGAAGATTTGCGTCAACACATAACCAGATATTGCCATAGTTATGTCCAGCTCGTTACGTTTACGTTCCGTGTGGTGGATGTGCGTAGCTTTGTGGTGGTAATGATGATGATGGTGATGGTGGTTGTGGTGGTGGTGGTGGTGGTGGTGGTGATGGTGGTGGTGGTAATGATGGTGGTGGTGGTGGTAATGATGGTGGTGGTGATGGTGGTGATGGTGGTGGTTGTGGTGGTGGTGGTGGTGGTGATGATATGTGTGGCGCGAATGTGTGTGTGTGTGTGTGTGTGCGCACGCACAGGCGTGCGCTCTATGTGTATGTGTATGTGTGTGTGCATGCATGCGCTCTATATGTGTGTATGCGCGCACTCTGTGTGTGTGTGTGTGTGTGTGTGTGCGCGCGCGTGTGTGTATGTGTGCGTGCGCTTGTCTGTGTATGTGTGTGTGCAAAGAGTGCGAAGAAAACTGGGATAAACAGTGGTAAGGCAGGAATTCTCAACACAAAACTCTGCTTGTGTTTTTCATCATGTGATGTTAAAGTGTGAACTTGTCATCAACTTTATATATATGATTTACAGATTGTTTCGTGGAGATAAAGTGAAATGTATGTACAGCCATAAAGGTTTTGTATCAGTTAATGGACACAAAGTGTATCCCCATTTTATGACATCGTTGTGCAGCTGTTTCACTGTTCCATCTCTTTGACCAAAGAGGGCAGTCTCGAAGTGACACAATGATATAATTTCCAATTTTCTTATCAGCAAGAACCTAAACCCGACATTCAAGGATTTACATTGAATGCATTGCCTCCTCTGCTTGCGGATTTGCACAGAAATAATTAAACATATGCTTGCCTCTGGGCCCATTTCCGACTGAAAAGAGATCGTGGTACAAAAAAGAAAAAAAAGTATTTCTGTTGCGCGCGTTATTACACGCAGCCACAGAAAAAATGTTGCAATGATCCCGGCAGTACGCATAACAGCTGTCAGCCTTTGCCTACCTGTCAAGTATATGTTCGTTTTATGTAAACACGCGAATTCATATGCGAGCAGATACATATTGCAGTTGCTGATGGTGAGGAATGCTATCTGTGGAAGTTGAGGAGGATACATTATCGTGAAGGATGCCGAATCTTCTCCCTCCACCTGAGTGTGCCTGGTATGATGATGAAATTTATATGGTGCGATTAAGAATGAATGAATTAATTAAAGTTTATCGTTAAAGGGCCTGTCAGGCTTATTTGGCTGTGAGGCGTAAGTAATAGTATAAATTAAGAAAGGATTCACATATTTGTAAAGTATGTATATACATACATGTAGCTCTACGCATTTCTTTGCATGTAAACAAACAAATGAGTATTTGTATAATCATGGATGACAAATGTCACAAATATCAAACAGTTGTCACACAAACCGTATCCCTCCACCTGAGTTTGTCTGGTATGATAATGAAATTCGTACGGTAAAATGATAACATTTGTAAGGTTCAATGACGTAATTTGTCAGACAACGTGGGTGTCAGGAAGTCGGGGCTTCAACGCATCCGGACGGTGCCACATCTCCCGTCTGGAGTCTCACCTTTCCGTGGATGTCTTGACTTCTACCCCCCAAGAAATCTTATGTCTGGTGCTTCTCATCTCCTCATGGTGCCATCGACAAGGTCTTCGTCGGGGTATCGAGCTTTCTGCTCTGCTGCACCCGGCCTATGAAACCGACTGCCAGAGGCCAGGAGCCAAAACAGAGGAAGTTCAGAGAAGGCCTCAAGACGTCTTTTCCGCCATAGCAGGTTTGCACAGAAGCATTTTGGCACTTACACACACATTTTTAAAAGATTATTTTGAGCATTCTTCTTGAAAGCCTTAAACCTTAAGCTAAGACTGTAATAGGAGAGAGGTCTGCACCATCATCACTCACTTCCTCCACACGCTGCTACCTAAGCCTTAGCATTCTGCAGTAGATGGCCCCATGGGATTCCTGATATGGGACAATTAAAAACGAGCACCGGCTTCAATAACTAATTTAAATAAAACAAGTCCGAATGTGACTTAAGCAACACTCACACTTCCATATTATGTGGTAGACAGTGGCAAAATGCACTTTGTGTCAACGTTAGCAGGAATGAAAGTCATTTGATATACACATATACGTATATATATATATATATATATATATATATATATATATATATATATATATATATATATATATATATATATATATATATCTATATTATATAGTCAGGTTTACATATCTAATCGTCTATGTGATAGTTGCATTCACAGAACAACAAGGCGTTCTAGCCGATTGTCGCGTGCATGTCACCCTAGGCTGAGGCCTAGAGTGTGCATGGTTGGGTTTTTCCATAAAAAAAACTATGGCCACACTCCCAAACATAAACAGACACGTGAACACTGATGTGAAAGATTAAATATACAAAAAATATGTATTTAAGCTTTTGTATGAGGGTGACGATGTATAGTTAGAATGATGTGTTGTTTAGGTTGTAAATTATGCTGCGTCATGAACGCTATTGGTTCGGTAATGGTCGGTTAAATAATTGTTGTAAAGAAGGACTAAGGTTCGTGTCGCTGTTTTTTATTACTGACCTTGGCCTTCTAGGCCTCCATTGTCTCCTGTCGAGGACGTGACCGGTCTGGCGCAAAGCACCCTTTCAATCTTGCAACTGGCAAGCCTCCCCTGCGCGAAGCTGCTACCTCACGCTTCAGGCTGCTGCCGGGCCTGACGTCCCACCCCAGCCTGGTACCCTGCTACCCCACGCTGCGGAAGTGGTCTTGGTCCACGTGGTGTCGGCAAAGACTCTTTCACGTTCATCATGTTCATCTTAATCTTACCATTCTAACTATGCATCGTCACCCCCATACAAAAGCTTAAATAAATATTTTTTTTGTATATTTAATCTTTCACATCAGTGTTCACGTGTCAGTTTATGTTTGGGAGTGTGGCCATAGTTTTTTAATTGAAAAACCCAACCATGCACACTCTAGGCCTCAGCCTAGGGTGACATGAACGCGACACCGATTATAGTATGTTTACGGCACATTCCCTGGGTTGAAATTGTATAATGGAGTCAGGGTTTTTGCCTTTGCCCTAAGGGTGAGTCATTAAAGTCTTACTCTCTTGTCTCGACCATAAATCAGCGGAAGACTATTGCCCTATATCACTGTCTGGATTGGACTCGCTCAACTCCTGTGCTCATGCACTTTCTCGCGTGCTTATTCATGGACGTAGGGACTCATGCTCTCGTCGTGTTGATGGTCATCGTCTCCTCCCTCGTCTCTCCCGACGTCGTAGTCATCACCTTTGTCGTCGTGTGCCTAAGGTTGCATAGCTGCGTGTACTATGCTGCTGCAGTCTATTTGCCTGTTCTAAAAAAAAGAGGGTTGTTGCTGGGGTCGGACTACCACTAATGGAAGGTGCATCGTGACACCGAGTCCTTATTAATTGTATTCTTTCCGGATTTTATTTTGCCCTGAAAAGGGCTGTTTGCTTATGGCATACGCTCGTCGTCAGGCGTGAGCTCCTGGTTGGAGTTGTCGTGCCTGGCTGGCTGGACTCCCGCAGCAGTCTGTGACCAGCGGCTGCAGGTGGCAGCTCAGAGTGGCAGCTGTGGTGTAGAAGGCGGCGGTTGTGGTTGCTGCGAGCGGCTGCGAGAGCTATGGACTATGGTCGCTGCTAGGAGTGGCTAGGGAGAAAGTTCTTGGATAAGCTTTCGGAGTAGCTCCCCTTGATTGCCTGACGACGTACGCTAGAGAGCGTACGCCATAAGCAAACAGTCCTTTTCAGGGAAAATAAAAGAACGAATACAATTAGTCGGACTCATTGTAACGATTCACCTTCCATATTTGTCTGTTCGCCACGCTGCTGATGGAACTTGCCTCACCGAGAGCGGTACAGCTAGGTAAAACTTGTTCATTATTGTGCTTCTCCTCGTGGGTGGGCGTTAGAATTGACCTACCACACCACCATCTGCATTTCGTAAGAGGCGAATAATTATGGAAATTGCGGCTTTGACTAGCTATAAATCTAACCATTTCTAATGAGTTATCGTGATCAATGGCCTTACACAATTTACAAAGGTTGATAGGCCGTAAGGCTCCGTCCATCTATTTGTTCACTGTTGTGTGTGAAGGTTTGCATATCAGGGACTGTTCCCTTGACTGTTCTCCCTTGAATTTAAGAGACTGTTTTCACTCCTCCCTGAATTAGTTGTGTTGCATTATTTATCATGGCACATGTTTTCATGTTGATGTGAATTGTTGACACGCTCAAACTTTGAGGTGCACTATTATTTCTGTGTCTTCCCCATTTCCACACGTTACTGTTTGTTTTGTTGACTAAATTTGTTTCGTTTACGTACTGTCTTACCAGTTGTGATTTGAGAGTGCTGGATAAGTTAACATCGAGGAGGCACCACGTTGTTAGTTCATGGTAGGTGTGACAAGGTCCGTGTCATTTATTCATATAACACTTCTTTCAAACAGAATCCTTTTGCCATATGAAAGAGAGCGAGAGAGAGAGAGAGAGAAAGGGAGAGAGAGAGAGAGAAAGCGAGAGAGAGAGAGAGAGAGAGCGAGAGTGAGAGAGAGCGAGAGAGAGAGAGAGAGCGAGAGAGAGAGAGAGAGCGAGAGAGAGAGAGCGAGAGAGAGAGAGCGAGAGAGAGAGAGCGAGATAGAAAGAGATACCTGTGTATATAGAGAGAGACGGAGAGAACGAGAGAGAGAGACAGAGAGAGAGAGAGAAAACGAGAGAGAGGGGGGGGGGAGAGTGAGAGAAAGATGAGAAAGATATATATGAGAGAGATATGAGAGAGATATGAGAGAGATGTATATAATAGATATAAGAGAGTGAGAGAGATAGAGATATGTATTAAAGAGATATGAGAGAAAGATAGAGATATGTATTAAAGAGAGATGAGAGAAAGGTAGAGATATGTATTAAAGAGAGATGAGAGAAAGATAGAGAAATGTATTAAAGAGAGATGAGAGAAAGATAGATGGAGAGAGAGAGCCAGAGAGAGACACAGAGAGAGAAGGGGGAGGAGAGAGAGGGTGAGGGACGTTGTCAATTAAAAAATATTATATATTGAAGAAACTACATTACATTGTAAGTCGAGGAAATGAATACTATTTCAAAAGATAGTGAATTTACCGTACACCATAATGTATGTCAAATTCAATTTTATTTAAATTGAGTTGGCCCACATGGAAGTTTTCCACAGAAAAACAGGTAAACACAAAAGAATGAAACGTGCATGTGGTTAAAAAAAACTTGTTTAACTTTGCAAACACATGCCGTAAATGATGTCTGTCAATAGCTCAATAGAGCATATTATACAGATTGAAAAGTACCGAGAAACGTAATTGAATTATATTGTCACAGGACTGCAATGCACCATTGATACAATTCATTATTTTATAATCAAAATAAATGCGACATTTAGTCTTTTTATGCTGTTACTTCATAAGTGTCGTCTCAAACTTGAAATCTGTAATTGCTGGTACCGAGACCAAAGGTTGATCAGAATTGATTAGATCTTCTTGTGGGGAAAAATGGTATCCTATGGAAAAGGGAAACTGAAAGACATAATTGAGACGGACGAATAAAAGCGTGGAATTTAGCCACAAGTAGCATAGCAAAGTTCTTTTCGCGGAACCCACCAGGATACATGTAGAGAACGAGAAGACTTTAGACCACACAGACAGCGGTCTCCAAGCAGATGTCAACCTGACGGAGCTGCCACACAGAGAGAGCTTCTAAGCTGTCACTGCAGTGCAAACGATAACGAAGACTCTCATGCCTTCACTTCAGAGAGACCAGAGGGCCTGACAAGGTCAAGTGAATAGTAGAAACCTCTAATATAAAAATTCGATACATATTTTGATTTGTTTTAATAGCTTATGATATTTTAAGAAGTTTATAGTGTTTCTTTATATGCTTGAGATCTTACAGGTACGCGAAGACGTCAATGAACTAAAATGTACAAGCAATATTACCTTTAAGGCCGTAGAGATGTATTTATCATTAAATAAAACGCACTACCCATCACTGGATACTGCCATACTGAGGAAAAGGGGAAAATGGTCAGTCCGATGAGAGTCGAGAACAGCCGCAGTGCTTGCGGATGTTGTGAGGTCTCGTATCCACCTGGTTACTAAGGTGCCGGTAACATTGCGTCGGTATTGGTATCACTCACACTCTGAGTATAGCATACGGCGGGGCCAGTAGTTTGCATCATACTATTTTGTTCTGTATCACTGTCGCGAAATAAGTCGAGCCTTATGGAGGAGGTAGGGACGAATTAGCACTAAAAGCCTCCACGTCCATAACTTCGACATTCTTCTTCGCCATATCTTACTCCTGTACTACATGCATTTACTACTAGCCCCGCCATGCCAAGCGGGATATCATAGGCACTTGACACTGAAACCCAGCGGGCTCTTCCTTTTTCTGAGTAGCTCTGGCTCAAACACCATGGTTCTTGTAAATAAAGTATTAAGTAGAGATCCCACAACATAGCACTCATATCTTTCGTGGTCAAGATTCAGCAGAAATCCAGGAAACCACGGCAAGTTTTCACTGAGAAGGGAGTGGGCTGTGCTCGACTTGAGGTCGGATGGACTTGCGACGCGCCTACAAGATATATCACTGTTTTCTCATCAAACGCCAGTATTTGACACTAGAGCAACAACGTTTGGACTCCAGTTACGGTGAGCATTTCAGTGTATTTTTCTTGGAAATAAGTATGTGTTAGTAGGGACAACAGATCATTGAAGTTTTGAAAACAGTGGCCTGAAGCCTAGTCCAGCCCCAACATTATTGAACTGATGTCACTCGCTACATACTCGCAAGGCAACCAAACTCAGCGCAAGAGAAAGAACACACA
The DNA here is from genome assembly GCA_034096865.1 of Theodoxus fluviatilis. Classification (NCBI taxonomy): domain Eukaryota; kingdom Metazoa; phylum Mollusca; class Gastropoda; order Cycloneritida; family Neritidae; genus Theodoxus; species Theodoxus fluviatilis. The sequence continues at coordinate 49,490 of JAWQFJ010031158.1, forward strand.
AGAATCGCTCTCAGATTTCAACTGATATGATGGGAAGTGACAAGAGCACTGATGTTGAGAAAGAGAGATTCGACCAAGAAGTTATGACAAACACTGGCCTGAAAAAGCAACTGAAAGCGATACAATCCTCGTTGAAAAGAATACACGAGAGAGAGGGAATAAAGTGACATCTTTGATTTACAACTGGAAATTAAGTAACTGAGACAGCAGATGAATATTGTTTGGTGATCGAGAGAGCCGACGTAAAGGAAGAAGTCGAGAGGACTGCGAGAAACTTGAGATTGGTGCACAAAACAGATGAGCCACAGAGAACAATGCGAAATGAAGAGGAACATCAGAATTTGGGGACTCCGGGATGAGACTGAGGAGACCCCGGAGAATATTGCTACAAAAGTGGTGGATTTTCTAAGAAGTGAGATAGGTCTGACAGACTTCAACTTGAACAGGATCGACGCAGCACACCGCCTTGGTCACTTCCGGCACGGAGTGCGACGCTCGGTCATCGTGATATTCCACAGGCTGCTGGATCGATAGACCGTAATGTGGCCGAGGAGTTGGCTAAGGAGCAAACCCTTTGGAATCGCTGGAAATATCACGGCCGCAAACTACAAGCTGCTGAGAGAGAGAGAGAGAGAGAGAGAGAGAGAGAGAAAGACACAGACAGAGAGAGAGAGAGAGAGAGAGAGAGAGAGAGAGAGAGAGAGAGCCGGCAAAGGGAATGCCTGGACACGAGATGGGATAGTTTTTGGCCTCCTGCAGGGTGGACGAGTTGTCTAGATAGGGGAGACTTTGACGGGCCGCAGGTGCAGAGAGAGACCTGTCTCCAGCGTCCGAGCCAGGGCGACAGGGGTCATCATCCTGGTTACTATGCAAGGCAGAAGGCGGTAGGCCTTGACGAAGCAAAGCAGAGGCGGTGGTCCATTCGCTCGAGAGTGGAGGACGTGGGGCAGGAAAGATTCCTTCACGAATGTGGAAAGCATGAATGGAGGCAGAAATCAGAAGGAGGGGCAGTTTAGAGGGATGAACCCCGAAGCAAACATCGCCATTGCAAGTGATGCGCCGAAGGCTGAGCGAGAGACCAGGGGCACAAGATAATGCAAAAGAAGGTTTAAAATTAAAAGCAATGTTTCGGTTTGACGAGGCACTGAAACTGTCATGGATGAACAACATCCTTGGATCACCCTCCCTCAATATTTCATGCAATAATTTGATATATTTGGACATGATGGTAGGTAGACACAGGAGGGTGTGTAAAGAATGACGACATAAAGACAATTAAGAACCCAATCTGGATGCAGGCACTGACAGCACGGATTCAGTTCCTAATTGCTAGGAAAGGTGGATATGAAGCGGAAACTATTTTGCAACAGCCTGTCTGGAATAATTCTGATTTCAAATTTGCAGACATGGGGAAAACCCATGATTTGAAGCTGGTATTAGGTGTATCAGAGACATAGTACAGTCAACTGGTAAATCTTAAAAGTTTCCTAACTTAAGGAATGAATTTACAGTTGATGGTCACTTTCTGCACTTTGCAAAGCTATAACATATAATCCAAAAAGGCGGGAAGGTCGGCATAAGAACTATTATTATCCTAGAGACTCTACTTACATATAACCCCCAAGTCAGGGCATTTCTCTTGCTTGACCAAAAACTAGTAAAAAAATAGTTATTATAAGTCATGTCTGCAGAACCCCTCTAAACGTATAGCAGAGAACATTTGGACGGGAGGAGGAGGTGGGGTGGGGATTTGGAATAGATTATCTCCTTTGGGAAATATGTTTACCATCAGGCTAATAGATCTTCACCTGATGTGAAGCAAGGGAATTTTAATACAAAAGTCTGCTCAGAATTCTTACCACATAGGACATGCCTCTCAAAGGGAAAATAGCGAAGGATAATCTGTGTACTGTTTGTAAAGATGAAGTGGAAACTTTGCAGCATCTCTTCGTTGAGTTTGAGTTCAGCCACTCTCTCTGGGAAAATGCTATAGCTCTCCAGGTGTAAATAATTGTTAAAAGTTGCTCATTGACAAAACACGATGTGTTGTTCAAATCATTAACAGATGAACACGTCATTAATCACATTATCATACTGATTAGAAGACATATTCACTACAGAAAACAACAGGGCTTGATTACAGATATCATGGGCATCAAGGCATTCTTAAAGCAAGTATTTATTGTTAAAAAGGAAGTTGGATGGATGATTGGGAGAGAGATGAAACTTTTTAAGACAAGGTATCATAACTGGTGTGTGTGTGTGTGTACGTGTATGTGTCTGTGTGTGTGTAAGGTGTTGATGATGATGTTGATGAGAGTAATAATAATAATGTAAAATGTTATGATGATCAATTCCTCTTTAAAGACGATTCTATTTATGACCTTGATGTAGATCGAATAAGGATGAGGATGTTGAGGATGGCAATGATGTAATTTGTGATGATGTATTTATTCGTTTCTATATTGTTCTTTGCGCTCGCGCGCATGTGTGTGTGTGTGTGTGTGTGTGTAATTGTGCGTGTGTGTGTGTGCGCGCGCGCGTGCGCGCGCGTGTGTGTGTGAGTGCATTTGCTTAAATAGTGATGTAGATTAAATAAAAAGGAGCATGTTTATGACTACGATGATGACGATGATGGTGATGGTAGTGATGATGATGATGATGATGATGATGATGATGATGATGATGATGATGATGATGATGATGATCATGATGATGATGATCATGATGATGATCATGATGATTGTGTATGCAGCCTTCTTTGCTGTGAAACAAAAATTCTGCATAACAGGTTTTTTAAAAAGTGCTACCGAGACGAAGGGATCCACTTCTTGTCACTCGTGCTTGCACAGCTGCAGTCACCATCAGTCCTCAGTGAACTTCATGGTGGGAACCTCACCGGAGATTTTCTCCAGAGGCAGGGCGCCGCTCTTCCCTGTCCGCAGGTTTTTCCCGTGCAGCTCGCCGTTGTCGAGGGTGCTGAAGATTGAAATGCGGTCCCCTTTCTCCAGGGCTAATTCGCTTGGAGACAAGGGAAGATGGTCCTCCGTGGCGTAGGCCGTGTTGGAAACCCCGTAGGCAAAGCGGTAGACGTTCAGAACGGAGGCCGTGTTGCGTGCGCGTTCGGGATATTTGAGTAGCCGCAGCTCGTAGGCTGTCTGACAGACCTGAAGTAAACAAACAAGGATGGCGGTTAATATATGCTATAACAATAAAAAGCAGAAACTGTCGTGGGTCGGAAGTGCGAGCGAGATAGCGAGATAGCGAGAGAGAGAGAGAGAGAGAGAGAGAGAGAGAGAGAGAGAGAGAGAGAGAGAGAGAGAGGTGGAGGGAGGAGAGAAGAGGGGAGGAGAGGGGAGGGAAGGGGAGGGGAGGGGAGGGGATTAGAAGGGAGGAGATTAGAAGGGAGGGGATTAGAGGAGAGGGGAGAGGATGAGATGGAAGTGGAGGATATGAGATGAGATGAGATGAGATGAGAGGCAAGGGGAGGGGAGGGGAGGGGAGGGGAGGGGAGGGGAGGGGAGGGGAGGGGAGGGGAGGGGAGGGGAGGGGAGGGGAGGGGAGGGGAGGGGAGGGGAGGGGAGGGGAGGGGAGGGGAGGGGAAGGGAGGGGAGGGAAGGCGAGGGGAGGGGGGAGGGGAGGGATGGGAGGGGAGGGGGGGGAGGGGAGGGGGGAGGGGAGGGGGGAGGGGAGGGGAGGAACGAACGAACGAACGAACGAACGAATTGTTTATTCGTGTTAGGCCAACGACCCATCACAACACAATTACATATAATATGCCTCTTCGGAGAGGAGACGAGAAGAGAGGAGAGAAGAGAAGAAGAGAAGAGAGGAAAGGAGAGGAGAGGAGAGGAGAGGAGAGGAGAGGAGAGGAGAGGAGAGGAGAGGAGAGGAGAGGAGAGGAGAGGAGAGGAGAGGAGAGGAGAGGAGAGGAGAGGAGAGGAGAGGAGACGAGACGAGACGAGACGAGACGAGACGAGACGAGACGAGACGAGACGAGAGGAGAGGAGAGGAGAGGAGAGGAGAGGAGAGGAGAGGAGAGGAGAGGAGAGGAGAGGAGAGGAGAGGAGAGGAGAGGAGAGGAGAGGAGAGGAGAGGAGAGGAGAGGAGAGGAGAGGAGAGGAGAGGAGAGGAGAGGAGAGGAGAGGAGACCCGACCAGACGCGACGCGACCCGATCCGACCAGACCAGACCAGACCAGACCAGACCAGACCAGACCAGACCAGACAGTTATGAGATGTACAAAACCATTTTCAAATCAGTGAATGATTAATAAGGCAGTGACAGCAGTTTGCCCTTTCAAAAAAAGAATAGCCCCCACGGCACCACATTACGTGATTCGTTAAAGGTGAATAACTAAAGAAATCTTATAATAGAGCTCTTCCTGTAACCAGCATCGGCGATTTTCGTTATCAATGGCCGTACACAGCCTTCCAAGGCTGACAGACCGTACATCTTCAATGACTCTTATGATTGGACGAGAACAGTTAAAGGGTTTTGTAGAGAGGAAAATATCGTGGGAATGAGCATGTCGTCGTCACATACTGACGTGTTGTAGAGAGAATCGCCATTAATATTAAGAAGTCATACCATGGAGGTTTTCTGTTCTGAAAATGAAGCCGAAGCGGCATAGCGTTGTGTCCAAATATTGACAGTGCAGGCTCACTTAATTAGGCTTAATTCAGTTTTCCTGGATTCCTTTGAGTCCAAATGGAAGTTCCGTCAGAAACCATCAGTGTACCTGGTTGGGTGAAATATCCATCGAACGCTAGTCTGTCTTATCGGACATCAGTGATACTGACATTTGAGACATATGAAGCGCGCAGCTGCCCAAAATGGTGTCACTGTCAGCTCCTTCGCCAGATTTGAATGACAATCATAGCCGTGGTGCCCAGGAAAAAGCCAGTTTTAGTGCTGAAGTACAATGGGTTCCTGTGGGATTGTTCCCTGAATATGACCCATTGAACGGTTACCACTACAAAGGTCGTGCTAGGAATTATTTCTTTCCAACACAGCATAGCAGTAAAAAGGTTGTTCCTTTGACCTTTACCCCTGCAATGAATACATAATAAGGCTATGTCCACACAAGTCTTGTACCAGTTTCCTTTGTAACACGTTTCGGGATGGTGGCAGACTGAATTTCTAACAAAACGACAATTACGTATTTTCTTCACTTTTTAGGCAGTTGACTCTGGTCATGGCCTTCCCATCTGAGAAGGGGTCAACAATAAAAGTGTTTCAAGAGGGTCTTAGCATCTACCGCCCTTGTGCCAGTCTTAGTGACAGTGCAGTGCATATTGTCTTAGCATCTACCGCCCTTGTGCCAGTCTTAGTGACAGTGCAGTGCATATTGTCTTAGCATCCACCGCCCTTGTACCAGTCTTGGTGACAGTGCAGTGCATATTGTCTTAGCATCCACCGCCCTTGTACCAGTCTTGGTGACAGTGCAGTGCCTATTGTCTTAGCATCTACCGCCCTTGTGCCAGTCTTAGTTGCAGTGCAGTGCATATTGTCTTAGCATCTACCGCCCTTGTGCCAGTCTTAGTGACAGTGCAGTGCATATTGTCTTAGCATCTACCGCCCTTGTGCCAGTCTTGGTGACAGTGCAGTGCCTATTGTCTTAGCATCCACCGCCCTTGTACCAGTCTTGGTGACAGTGCAGTGCATATTGTCTTAGCATCTACCGCCCGTGTACCAGTCTTAGTGGCAGTGCAGTGCATATTGTCTTAGCATCTACCGCCCTTGTCTTGGTGACAGTGCAGTGCATATTGTCTTAGCATCCACCGCCCGTGTACCAGTCTTAGTGACAGTGCAGTGCATATTGTCTTAGCATCCACCGCCCTTGTGCCAGTCTTAGTGGCAGTGCAGTGCATATTGTCTTAGCATCTACCGCCCTTGTGCCAGTCTTAATGACAGTGCAGTGCATATTGTCTTAGCATCTACCGCCCTTGTGCCAGTCTTGGTGACAGTGCAGTGCATATTGTCTTAGCATCCACCGCCCGTGTACCAGTCTTAGTGGCAGTGCAGTGCATATTGTCTTAGCATCTACCGCCCTTGTCTTAGTGACAGTGCAGTGCATATTGTGTTAGCATCTACCGCCCATGTACCAGTCTTAGTGACATTGCAGTGCCTATTGTCTTAGCATCTACCGCCCTTGTGCCTGTCTTAGTGACAGTGCAGTGCATATTGTCTTAGCATCCACCGCCCTTGTGCCAGTCTTAGTGACACTGCAGTGCATATTGTCTTAGCATCCACCGCCATTGTGTCAGTCTTAGTGACAGTGCAGTGCATATTGTCTTAGCATTCACCGCCCTTGTACCAGTCTTGGTGACAGTGCAGTGCCTATTGTCTTAGCATCCACCGCCCTTGTGCCAGTCTTAGTGACACTGCAGTGCCTATTGTCTTAGCATCTACCGCCCTTGTACCAGTCTTAGTGACAGTGCAGTGCATATTGTCTTAGCATCTACCGCCCTTGTGCCAGTCTTGGTGACAGTGCAGTGCCTATTGTCTTAGCATCCACCGCCCTTGTACCAGTCTTGGTGACAGTGCAGTGCCTATTGTCTTAGTATCCACCGCCCTTGTACCAGTCTTGGTGACAGTGCAGTGCATATTGTCTTAGCATCTACCGCCCTTGTGCCAGTCTTAGTGACAGTGCAGTGCCTATTGTCTTAGCATCCACCGCCCTTGTGCCAGTCTTAGTGACAGTGCAGTGCCTATTGTCTTAGCATCTACCGCCCTTGTGCCAGTCTTGGTGACAGTGCAGTGCCTATTGTCTTAGCATCTACCGCTCTTGCACCAGTCTTATTGACAGTGCAGTGCCTATTGTCAGAGAAAATGGTGATGTTAAAGTTTGTCACAGACAGACACACGGACACATAGACGACGTCAGGTCAATACAGGAGTTTTCTGAATACAAAAAAAACGCGGAGCGCATGGACATAATGTGGGGCATCATGTGTCTGGTCACTGTCCGAAATGTTGAAATGTGTCATCTTCATTAGGGCTTCACAGTGGAAAATTTTACGCACACACACACACACACACACATACACACACACGCACGCACGCACGGACGCACGCATGCTTGCACATGCAAACGCACACATACACAAATGCCATTAGGTCTGTTGTTATTTACATAGTTATGACTCACTTCTCACTTTTGATGATCCAGTGATCTTTTTGTCTTTATATTGATTAATCTTTGTATTTTTGTTGCTCAACTCAGCCTGAATACACGTCTCTTTTAGAAAATGAGAACAACTTACCAGGTTTGAAAACTGGCACACAAGGTAGTCCACTTCAGACAGGATTTGCAGCTCCACGATCTCTCGAGTGAGATTCTTTTCGAAGTCCTTTTGGTCCATGAGGGCGATTATTTCATAATCTTCTCCATAGCTAAAAATAGTATATAACACCAACACGCATTAAGTAAAAGGATGGCCTGGTTAAAATTGAACATAATTATATAAAGACGCACACACCCACACTCACATATGCATGCAAGCACGCACCGGAAATGAGGAGAGAGAGAGAGAGAGAGAGAGAGAGAGAGAGAGAGAGAGAAAGAGAAAGAGAGAGAGAGAGAAAGAGAGAGAGAGAGAAAGAGACAGAGAGACAGAGAGACATAGAGACAGAGAGACAGAGATTGAGAGACAGAGAGACAGATATTGAGAGAGAGAAAGAGAGACAGAGAGAGAGAGAGAGAGAAAGAGAGAGAGAGAGAAAAAGAGACAGATATTTCAGACTTTAGACTTTAGACTTTTATTGCATAGGCCATCGGCCCGTCACAAGGGTACTGGTTTGTATATACATGTATAATTATAATATTATTGTGATTGACTGGTTTACACTTTGGCATTCTCGTTTCGCATCCTTAGGGCATAATGGATGTACATGGCAACTTTTCGTGTCCTTTCTACACTCTTGCCGTCAGGAAGAAAACCTATGCTCCTACATTTGGCCGTTTCTAAATAAGGTAACACGTACTGCCATCAAATATCAACATAGATTGGGCAGTCTAACAAAAAGTGAATTTCGTTCTCAGCATTATTTGTACAGAATGGACAATCCAAACATCTGTCCCTCTCATCCCACTTGTTCACTTTTAGCTCATATTTACCTAACCGAAATCGTATGAATGAAGAGAGAGAGAGAGAGAGAGAGAGAGAGAGAGAGAGAGAGAGAGAGAGAGAGAATGAGAGAGTGGGAGGGAGGGGGGAGAAGGGAGTGAATTAGAGAGAGAAGGAGAGAGACAGAGATATACTAATTTTACTTACTCCTCTTGCAAGTCCAAGATAAATGGGCCATTTTCTGTGGCGACGAAGACTTTCCGTTTTTCCACAAAGATACCCTGGTTCTCTAGTTGATTGTAGTAGTAACTGACGTATTTCATATACTCGTCCACGTTCGAAATCGTGATGTATTGGTAGGCGTCCATTACAGTATACAGACTGAAGGCAATGCTGAAATGGAAATTGATATCTCAGAAAGTCAGTTGATGTAAATACGGCTGCTTTTCCAGCGCACGTATTTTCCCTACTGACATGTCAGAAAGGAAATGTCAGACATCTTGATGAATTGGAATGTGAAGAAATGTAAAATGTAAAATGAGCTACTCGTGTTCGCCAATATGCTTGCTAATACGAAGGGAAAGGTGGATAAAGAAGTCTCAAGTGTAAACATTTTGTTCTAAATGTGTTAATGTGTACTTCATGAGACTGTTCAACCGACGATTAAGACATATCTGTTTGCTGGTTGGCCGATCTACCTGCCTGGTCACTGCGTGTGTCACCTTACTATGCCAGCTCGTTGTTTGCTACTTGTAATTCGTTCCCTTTTATGTTGTGAGGCCGATATGAGGTCTTCTCTCAACTGCTCAATTGGTACTGATGAATGTTGTCATTTATTTGACAAACCACTCTTCCACATATTTCATAACTGTCAAGGGGCTGCAATCGTTTTGCTTGAGGAAGTTCTATCCACTATACTAGACCTCGACGGTGTGTGCTTAGTCCAAATTCATCAACACTGCATGGTTTCTATATTTCATGATCTCTAGTATAGTGTCGTTGACAATTATTCACGCATCTGTCAGTATGGACATGCAAAGGTACCTAATACCCCAACAAATGGGTTAGCTAGTAATCAATAATCTCCATGCATTTACATGTACTAATGAGACATATATTATGTCTAACATTAACTCTGTCATATTGTATATGCTCCAGATACGCATTGCTCGGTTCTATTCAACCCGCTACCTAAAGACTAATTCATTATTTTTTAAATATTCTAATGGCCATTTGAGAGCAATCCGCTAATGCGTTGGTCGGACAGATGGCCATCTACATTTAATCAGCTCACTGTCCATAGTGACACCATGGACGCTAGGCTGCTTACCCGACCACAGGTCCAGTGAGGTTGACCCTCTCCCTCTCCCTCTGTAGGGCCTGCTCCATCCTTGGAGTGCGCTGGTTGGCGTACAGCATGAACTGCGCGGCCCACCAGGCAGAAGGTGCTTCCGTGATGTTGGCCAACATCGGGTACAGCTCCTGGGGCACCGTGGGAGGCATGAATTCCGGGATCGGCAATCCCGGCTCCGTAGGTGGAGCGTGGAGGAAAAGCATCCGGTCATCCACCCACCCTGTGGCAACAAAGATGGGATCCAGTCGCAGTGCTAACTGTGCTCGCCGGCAAATGCCATGTACCTCAGCATAGTCGCTGGTTCTTTTAGAGTATTATTATTGCGGTGATTTTCCACGGCATTCAGTCTAATCTCCTCGCGTGGGTGTATAAACCGAACAGACCGGGAAAGAGGTATCTACGGTAGTTTTTTGTTTTTTTAATATTTGTATTTTTATTTTTATCTAGAGCCTTTTTTGGAACTTTTTCCCCTCAGGATAAGCGACACAGAGAGAGGTTGGGAGCGAGTGGCAGCTCAGACATGTCGTCCAGGGACGATAAACAAGCAGCGTGTGTGGAACCCGTGTTCCTCGTGTGCGCTCAGCTGCCCGCCAATGATCAGAAGATTTTTACAACGTCAGAAATTTGTGCAGCCGCAGAAAATGTGTGCGGGTACGATTCCATGCTTGGGGCGCAACGCATTGGAGGCCTGTGGAGACTGTATCCGACTAAGCGCGAACACAGAGACAAAATTCTCGTGCAAGGCCTCATCTTGCGAGGTATACGTGTCACCGCGCGTGATCGAAACCCGTACACAGTCACAACAGTCGACGGTGCAATCAGTAAAAAACAAACGACCAAGGTCATCGTCGGGAATGTACCACTTTCGTTTGACGACGAGGTGCTGCATCTTCCCACGCGTACTGAGGTTTGTATTCTCGTGTCGTTGCTAATCTAGACCTTGTATCTCATCTGGAAGAGCGCATTTTTCAGGATACAGGAAAAATGGTCGTGACGTTTTTAATAGCAAATCAGGAGAAAACAATTGCTGTGCAATGTCAACACAAAAAAGACAAGAAGGGCAAAACCCATACGACTGACATGCTTGTCCTTGACCTTTATATGACCTTGACCTTCAGGTGATCTTCAAGGTCAAGGTCAAACAACTAAACCTATCAATGACATCATACACTAAGAAATGCTTTACACTTTTTTCCTACCAAAATACATGTGACCTTGACCCAAGGTCAAGGTCATCCAAAGTCATGCAACACAAAGCTGTTAATTCAAGACATAGGAAGCACGATGGTGCTCATTGGCACTTTCTACCATGAGATATGGTCACTTTTAGTGGTTCACTACCCCATTTTGGTCACATTTCATAAGGGTCAAAGTGACCTTGACCTTGATGATATGTGACCAAATGTGTCTCATGATGAAAGTATAACATGTGCCCCACATAATTATTAAGTTTGAAACAGTTATCTTTCATAGTTCAGGGTCAAGGTCACTTCAAAATATGTATACAATCCAACTTTGAAGAGCTCCTGTGACCTTGGCTTTAAAGCAAGGTCAACAAAACTGGTATTAAAAGATAGAGATTACTTTGCCCTATATAACATATATAGGACATGTATCCAATCTCACAAACGTCAGAGAAAATTGAGAAAATGTGAAAAATGACTGTTTTTAGACAACATTTATGGCCCCTGCGACCTTGACCTTGAAGCAAGGACAAGTCACTATGTATGTTTTTTGAGGCCTTGTCATCATACACCATCATGCCACATTTGGTATTTATAGACTTAATACCTCTTCCGGCGCGCTCACCTCGGCAGCAGGACGTGTTTACGACGCTCTCCTGAATTCCGCCGGTAGAGGTGAAAGAGTGGTAGAAATATGCCAGTAACTGGTCTTCCAGCTGCATTGGAGGTTATGCTCTCCACTCTTCTAGACACTGAGACCATGTCCTCGTTTAAAGTTTTTGGAGAACGGGATGCTACTGTCGTGGTGTTGCGATTCAAGTCCCAGGCCGGCCAGCCAAATTCCTTCAATGGCGCGACAAACAGCTGGAGAAGAAAACCTCCTGCCCAACTGCGCAGAGACCAGCAGAGACGCATCAAGGACAGAGGCACCAACTTTGACAACACTGGTGAGCAAGCTTCATCAAATTTTTATCCTTCAACTGCTTGCTCCGTTTCCATTCAATGTGATTTGGCCTCATTTCCTGCGTCCACCATCCCCGCTGCACGATACTCCGCGACACCATTGAGCGCACGTGAAAAGCCTGCAGACAAGTGTGTAAGCCCTGTGAGTCGGCCAACGGTCGACACATCAGCTTTTGACGAGATATGCACAGTCTCTTCGGCGGTTAGTGGGGAAGCAACTCTAGAGAAGTCTGAACACTCTGACTACGTGAAGCAGATGATTGATAGAATTTTCCAGCCATCCCGAGACAAGAGGCAGCGTGAAGAAGAGGAGGCAAGGGCGGTAGATTGTGCTGGCTCTGAGGCAAATGACGCATGTGTTGACACTCTCACCACTAGAAGCGTTTCGTCGCAGCCGGCAATACCTTCGACTGCATGTGTCTCAACCCATGTGCAGCACAGCAGTGTGAGTGCAGCCACTCTGCCAGCCAAGCGAGGGGAAGCTGCGACCCATGCCCATCCACCCCGTCGTCGGGAGCAGCCCTGGCGATCCAAGAAGAAGTAGGGCCTTATGGACTTGAAGAACAGTGACTTTTCACGCGTCCCGGTTAACAAGACTTATTGAAGTCTTGATTTCTCCCCCACCCACCCCAGCCCCCCATTCCCACCCCCACCTGCTTCGTTATTGTTAAAGATGTTGGTACGGTAAACATTTGTAATGGGCTGGTGGCCCGAACAAATAAAATTTTTCGTTCGTTCGTTCGTTCTATAGACTTAATAGTCTCCAAGAAAAATCCTACGTTAATTTTTTCAGACGCCCGGACGCCCGGACCGGACGCCCGGACGGACGAAACGGGTGAGTACATAGACTCACTTTTGCTTCGCATGTGAGTCAAAAATGATAAATAAATAACAAAATACAGACAGTATGTTATGTGTATCACGATAAAAGGCCTACGCTCACTGGGTAAGCGGAACATGTGCTACTTTCTAAATTGCCAATAAAGGTGTGTATATATAGTTCCCGGTGTTCGCACATGCTATAGGTGTGCGCGCGCGCGCTCGTGTGTGTGTACGTGTGTGTGCGCGTGCGTGCACGCGCGCATATGTGTGTATGCCTGTATGTGTGTTTGCATGTGTGTGTGTGTGTTTGTATGTGTGCGTGTGTTTGTGCTTGTATGTGTGTGTGTGTGTGCGTGTGTGTGTGTGTGTGTGTGTGTGTGTGTGTGTGTGTTTGTTTGTGCTTGTGTGTATGTGTGTTTGTGCTCGTATGTGTGTTTGTGCTTGTATGTGTGTGTATGTATGTGTGTGTATGTATGTGTGTGTGTGCGTGCGTGTGTGTTTGTGTGTGTGTGTGTGTGTGTGTTCGTCCAACCCTGTGCCTGCACTGGCAAAAATGGATTGATGCAGCCTGCAAACCTTTATAGGTCAGGTAAGGCAAGTTAGAACGATATCATTAAATCTTGTTGTAATAGGTGCAAGTCGAGTTATGAATTCCTGAGTCATTCGCCCTTTACAAGTCGCCAAGGGAGACACGGAGGGTCAAGCCTCATCCCCAACACTAGTGGGACTCGGGTCACAGAGAAAACAAATCATATAAAGTTAACCAGTTCCCTATCAATGTGAAAAGTCTCATAATAATAATAATAATGCTTTACGGGACTTCTAAGGGAACCAAAAGAAAAGGACAGATATGTCAGCTTGATAGGCTTTTGGCTTTACCAGGATGCCAAGAGTCCTGGAACCAAGCACACAGCATCAGTCACTTTTCACGTGGCGACCAAAGTTTCCAAAGAAAATGCCGTCCCACGATGGCATGGAAGAGTTCGATTTTTTCCTGCCGAATAAACGAGAAACTCCAGGGGAAAAACTTCAGAGTGGGACCAAATGGTCTGCCAGGCTTTGATCAAAGGGAGCAGCACGTAGGCTCTGACCAGTGGAGGGCATAAGTGCGAGGTGCAGGAAACAACTAACGTCGATAGCAGAGATCTTCACGGAAGAAATACTAGATATATGGAATATTCCCTGCAGAAATTCCTCCCAAATTCGTTAAGTGTGCATTTGCGTGGTGCGTATGCACATCAATGTGTGTGTGTGTGTGTGTGTGTGTGTGTGTGTGTGAGTGTGTGTTTGTGTGCGTGAGTGTGTGTGTTTGTATGTGTGTTTGTGTGTGTGTGTTTGTATGTGTTTGTGGAGTGAGAGAGAGAGAAAGTGAGAAAGTGAAAGAGAGAGAGAGAGAGAGAGAGGACGAACGAACGAACGAACTTTATTTTACAAGGGTAGTGAATTAGGCAGTAGTGCTTTTCTTACATTCAGCCCTTGAGGCAAAATATTCAAATGTGGTAAGAGAGAGAGAGAGAGAGAGAGAGAGAAAGAGAGAGAGAGAGAGAGAAAGAGAGAGAGAGAGAGAGAGAGAGAGAGAGAGAGGGGGAGAGAGAGGGAGGGGGAGCTAGGGAAAGGGGGAGCTAGGAAACGGGGGAGGAAGGGAAGAGAGAATGAGAGTAAGAGGGAGGGTGGGGGAGAGGGAGGAAGGGAGAGAGAGAGAGAGAGAGAGAGAGAGAGAGAGAGAGAGAGAGAGAGAGAGAGAGAGAGAGAGCGAGTCAGTATAATTATCGCAAGAATTATACAGGTGCAATTTCTTAAACATACTAAAATGGTTAGATAGTGTACCAGAGAAGCAAAATTTAAATATGGAACTTGAAGAGACTACAATGACATATACATAAAAACAATTTTCTTAACATCCAAATGTTAAAAACAAATAACATACATGTAGGCCAAAGCCTCTTGGTGTACACTCCCTCCCCTACTCCCCCACCCCCAATCAGCCGGAACCCCTCCAATATTTCAGCCAGGGATGGCCTGAAGTAAGCATATGTGAAGAATGGACAATGTAGGATACACACTTAGCCGTTCCACTGTCTAGACGTCAGATGAAAGCGTGGAAAACTATGTCATAGGATGATGCCTGAGAATAGTGCGAATTTTGTCTTTGAACATAGGCAAAGATTTGATACATTTTATGTCATCAGGCAGTGTATTCCACAGAGCAGCCCCAGAGTAAGATAGGCTCGATTTGAACAAATCGATGCGAGGCTGAGGCAGGAGAAATGTGTCATGTCCTCTGAATGATGACTGCTCAAATGGTTTGGTTAGATATTCTGGTGTTCTGCCATCTTTTACATTTTTCACAAGCACACACTTACTGAGCTGCAGATGCTTATAGAGAGGCAAAATGTCAAGCATTTCCATTTTCTTTTCAGTGCCGAGAGATTTATTTGGGACCATAAGCTTAGAAGCTCTTCTGTAGAGAGAGAGAGAGAGAGAGAGAGAGAGAGAGAGAGAGAGAGAGAGAGAGAGAGACAGAGGAAGGGGGGCTTTGGGTTTTTGCCATTTTACGGTCGAGGCCCTAGGCCAATTGATTAGGGGCTGACAGTAAAACCACAAAATGAAATTTACAGCAACCTCTTGACATTTTAAGTTGTTATATCATCAGATTGTTGAGTGATTCAGCTTACTTATGGTGCAGAAATTATTTATGATGTTACAATGATATACTGAGCAATGCCATTTTGAGATAAACGGAATGAAAGAATGGGAGGGATATGTGCGTGACTTTTCCCAGCAACCAGCATTCAAATGCACTGAAATAACATGGAGTTATCAAGTAGCCTACAGTCTTCTCCACCTAGCTCGACCTCCTTTAGCTCGACACCGCGTACGTCGACTACTTTGTATGACACCGACCATCTTTTCTCTTTTATGTACGTTAAAAAAAGTTATGTCGACAGCACTTGACACATCGACCTCTCTTACCTCGACACCAAAGTAAATGCGCTCATAAAACATTTACTAACCTCTCAGCTGTGCACAACATTTCAGAGCTTATAGATTGAGAAACTGTTTGCCTGGCGAAGGAGGAGGGGGAAGAGAGGAAGGGGGCGGGAAGTGAGATGAGAAGGATCGATAGTGCTGCATCTAGTGAGCATGAGTATCCCGCTCGACTAAGAACACGACTGATCCATACTCCTTCAGTCACTTCAGCTGAAGCAAGAACGTGCGTGGAAAGCCTGTCCCTGTATTTGCCTCACGCTGTCTGCAAAGATAATGTTCTGTATTCATTATCAGCTTTCCAATCCTCGTTTGAGAAATGTCAAATGCAAAGAAAGACCCACACAAATATAATAAGCATCTTTAAGTATATGTTCCAAAAACACATAGCTTATCCTCTCAAACCTGCCCACTTCATGCGCTTGCCTATTTCACAGATATTTAATTTGTTTTCGCGGTATTCTTTTCGTGCCTCATACGTCTAACGTCATTTCAGTCAACTTGGTAATTTGTTTTCTTCTTTTCCAATAAACTATGTTGAAACCTTTTTATTTTTGTCATGCCATTACAGGCTATTGAAAATTCATCTGGGCCTAGCTGCTGTCTTTAATTTCTTGCTCATTGTGTGTTTGATGCAAGTAAACATCATCAAAACAAATTGTTTAATCTTGATCAGATACATGTGTTATGCACGTTGCACAGCGGTCACACAAGTACGGTTGTGATTGCAAGGGAGGTATTCCGTGATTAGCATTGAACGCTACGAAAATGTTACCTCATTGACCTGTCGTTAACTCAACACATCCGCTTAGCTCGACACACTTTTCAGTCCCCCTGTGATGTCGAGCTATCCGGCAAGGACTGCAATATATTAAAAAAGCATGTGTGTGTGTGTGTGTGTGTGTGAGTGTGCGTTTATGTGTGTGCGTATGTGTGTTTGCTTGTGTGTATGTGTACACTATGTCTGAAAGCAAAATAGTTATGATCTGGGTGGCAAAGGTGTATCCTCTGAAAATAAGCCTTTTTTAATCTCGAAGATTAATAAAAGGAACTTTTGCTAAAAGTCTGCATATCAAACAGTCATTTATTGCAAGTGTACATGGTAAGCGCGAAGATAAATGTACTGTCTTCATCTGCTCCAAGAAGTGTATGTCCACCTGTTTCACGAAGCTGCATTACAGAGAATCGTGTTGCAACAAACAAACAAACAAACAAACAGACAGACAAACAAACAAACGTACTCTGGATCAAGAAATGACAGAATGACAGCAGAACAACCTGAGTTACCATTTCTGGGCCACCGCACAGGCAGGCCGCCCGGCGTGCAGTTGGTGCTGATGTCTTTCATCTGCTTTCCCCAAATGGGCATAGTTTGGAAAACTCCAGTCCTCTCGTGCACTACTACGGAGCGGCCCGTGGCCATGGCGGCCACCAAGCATGCTGCGATGCGGCGAAGATGACAGGTGAAAAAGCACCCAACCTCCTTTGGCGTCTCGCAGTACAAGAAGCCCCTGTTTTTGCACATCGGTGGGTGCTGAAATCACGAGGACAGCCTTGAAAAATGCAAATTGGAACAACTAAAACAAAAACAACAGTGCTTTCCCAAGGAAATTTCTTACAGATGGATATAATGGATGGGAAGACCAGGTGAGCATAGTGATGTAAGAGAGTTTAGGTTAAGAGCTCACTGATTAAAGATAATCGTTTCCACAGTGTATGGAAAAGGGACAAATCTCTCTCTCACTCTCTCTCTCTCTCTCTCTCTCTCTCTCGCTCTCTCTCTCTCTCTCCCTCCCTCCTTCCCTCTCCCCTCTCTCTCTCTCTCTCTCTCTCTCTCTCTCTCTCTCTCTCTCTCTCTCTCTCTCTCCCTCCCTCCTTCCCTCTCCCCCCCTCTCTCCCCCCCCCCTCTCTCTCTCTCTCTCTCTCTCTCTCTCTCTCTCTCTCTCTCTCTCTCTCTCTCTTCTCTCTCTGTGAGTGTGTGTGTGTGTGTGTGTCTGTGTGTGTGTGAGTGTGTGTGTGTGAGTGTGTGTGTGAGTGTGTGTGTGTGAGTGTGTGTGTGAGTGTGTGTGTGTGAGTGTGTGTGTGAGTGCGTGTGAGTGTGTGTGCGTGTATGTGTGTGTGTGTGCTTGTGTGTGTGTATGTGTGTGTGTGTTTGCGTGTGTGTGAGAGTGTATTTGTGCGTTCTTGTTCGTGTGTGCTTGTGTGTGTATATGTGTGTGTATGTGTGTGTGAATGTTGTGCTTGTGAGTCTTTTTAATTAAGAATATTGGTTAAAGTATCGTAAATTCGGCAAATGTGTTGATAACGAGAACACCAATCCACCAACCAAGGCTGAGACCATCAAAGCCATCAAGACCTTGAAGTACGGCAAGGCAGCAGGCTCTGCCGGCATCCCCCAGAAGCTCTCAAGGCAGATGCAGCAGCAGCAGCAGAGATGCTTAACCCTCTCCTAGCGAAGATATGGGAGCAGGAGCAAGTGCCGGCCGCCTAGAAGCTTGGGTACTTGGTAAAGCTTCCCAAGAAAGGTGACCTTTCCCAGTGCGGCAACTAGCGAGGTATCATGCTGCTGTCCATCCCCAGCAAGGTGCTTACCAGGTTCATCCTAGAGAGACTGAGGGAGGCATTAGACGGGAGGCTTAGAGCAGAGCGGGCAGGGTTTAGGCAAGATCGATCATGTACAGACCACGTTGCTACTCTGCGGATCATCTTTGAGCAATCAATTGAATGGCAGTCTCCGCTGTACACGACTTTTGTGGACTTTGAAAAAGGATTCGACAGCGTCGACAGGGAAACCATCTGGAAGCTGATGCAGCACTATAGAATCCCGCAAAAGCTCATAAGCATCATCCATCAGCTTTATGAGCACTCATCTTGCCAGATTATTCACAACGGGAAGCTGAGTGACTCCTTCGCAGTGAAGACAGGAGTGAGACAGGGTTGTATGCTCTCGCCGACAATTTTCCTGATCGTCATAGACTGGATCATGAGAAGAACCACAGAGGGCAGCAGCACTGGCATCAAGTGGACCTTCACCAAACACCTAGAGGACCTGGATTTTGCGGACGACATCGGCCTCCTGTCCCACAAACAGCAGCATACACAGTCCAAGCTAACCCGACTAGCGGAGGAGGCAGGAAAGACCGGCCTGAAAATCAACACCAAGAAGACAGAGGTGATGCGTATGAACAACCGACTACATCAGTCACTACAGCTACAGGGAGAAGACCTAGTGGAAACTGACCACTTTGTCTACTTAGGAAGCGTGGTCAACATTGATGGCGGCGCAGACGACGACGTTAAGAGCAGGATTAACAAGGCAAGGGTAGCGTTCAACACTCTGCGACCCATCTGGAACTTCAAGGCCTTATTCCAGCTCAGCAAAGTTCGCATCTTCAACACTAATGTGAAAGCAGTCCTCCTCTATTGGTACGAAACATGGCGGGTAACCAACACCATCACCAACAAGGTACAGACTTTTGTCAACAAGTGCTTGCGCCACATCCTCAAGATCAGGTGGCCTGAGAAGATTTCCAACACAGACCTATGGAAGAAAACCAACCAGATCCCCATCAGTCAGGACATCAAGAAAAGGAAATGGGGGTAGATAGGTCACACACTGCGCAAACCAGCCAACAAAGTCACGAGGCAAGCACTTGACTGGAACCCACAGAGAAAAAGAAAAGTGGGACGGCCCAAACAGTCGTGGAGAAGGTCTGTCGAGAGCGAAGTAAAGGACGCCGGAATGACGTGGACTCAGCTGAGGAGAACAGCCCAGAACAGAGTGCGTTGGCGAGGTGTTGTTGCGGCCCTATGCTTCACCGGGAGTCTACAGGAATACGTAAGTAAGTAAGTTGATAACGAGTCCCCTTAAACTATGCATGCACACTAGTAACTCTTGCAGGCTTTTGTCTTTTGTTGTATGTTGAGTAGCTGTAAGCTAACAGCGCAAAAACACAACTCCACATTATGAACGTGCACTTTATTTTTCTGCGTCGCACATCTCATGGAAATACTAAGCGTGGGTATCCAGCTAAAAGGTGAATACGAATTGCTGACTCCATCATACAGGCTGATATTGACTCGTTTCTCTTGGGGGTCAAAACTTACCTGAAGCTGTTTCAGCTCTTTCTGGATGTTATAGGTCAGATTTTGAGACACGGCTCTGTGTACCCTAAACTGGTCGTCGGGAAGAGGTGTCGGCAGCTCATACGGCGCCCCGGGTACGATGAATCTGGGGAAAAAAATGGATGAATGATAATTTTCAAGTCAGGAAGCTTGAGAAGTCTTTAATCAAAATGCGTGTAAACCTGCATGGGAAAGGAGCTGAACATCAGCAACATGTTATAGATGCAGAAAACGACAGTGAAGATCAATACTAATTAACGTACACAAACGTATTTATTTTCCATATGTAATAAACTAACAACAATGTCATTTAAGTATTATTAATCATAGTGACAAGCAAACAGACATAGTGTACAGTCGAAGCTACCAGTTAGTCACTCGTCAAGTGGAATGCTGTAGTCTTCCTGTTTTCCAGGCCTGCTCCTGCAGCACTCGTGTCACCTGCCTCAAGCAGCACCTACTTTTTCTTTCATACAGGCATGATAAAGAAGATCCCATTCAGCCAAAGATTTCGATTAATTGTAATAGACTAACTCGTTATGATATGGATTCACTGATTATTTGCACTTGTTTTGTAGTCTTTGAACATAGATTCTGACCCATGGCACGCGTAAGCATTTGTCTTCATGGATCCTCTCCTGGAATAAATGTAACGAGATTATGAATATTCACATATTTAAAAAGGTTCTCCTTATTTTATTTGTGATTGCATAAGACTGAAAAACAATCATTTTCAAAGAAAACAAAACTTTAAGGCCTCTAACTTCCTGTTTTAAACGTGGATACTCCCCATCAAAACTGATTTCTCGTAGTTGGGTGGCAACAACAGGACAAGCACGCATCGAAGACAAGGAAAACAAGCGCCGAGGAACCTTGTAGAAAAGACCGCAATATAGAGGACGAGTTGATGCCAAGACACCATTATACATGTAGCCATCACCTCAACTACCGTGTCAACAACTACTATGTCCACAACATTCACCAATCAAGTTGGCAGCTTGAAAGCAATGCCAACAGTTTAACCACTACCATCAGTACCATCTTTACCACCATCACATCCAGCATCATCACCAGCGCGCCCACTCTCCTCCTAACAACCACCACAACTACCACCACTACTAGCGCATCTACCACCAATACTAGCACACCTACCACCACTACTAGCACATCTACCACCACTACTAGCACACCTACCACAAATACTAGCACATCTAGCACCACTACTAGCACATCTACCACCACTACTAGCACATCTACCACCCCTACTAGCACATCTACCACCACTACTAGCACATCTACCACCACTACTAGCACATCTAGCACCAATACTAGCACATCTAGCACCAATACTAGCACATCTACCACCACTATTAGCACATCTACCACCACTACTAGCACATCTACCACCACTACTAGCACATTCACCAATCAAGTTGGCAGCTTGAAAGCAATGCCAACAGTTTAACCACTACCATCAGTACCATCTTTACCACCATCACATCCAGCATCATCACCAGCGCGCCCACTCTCCTCCTAACAACCACCACAACTACCACCACTACTAGCGCATCTACCACCAATACTAGCACACCTACCACCACTACTAGCACATCTACCACCACTACTAGCACACCTACCACAAATACTAGCACATCTAGCACCACTACTAGCACATCTACCACCAATACTAGCACATCTACCACCACTACTAGCACATCTACCACCACTACTAGCACATCTAGCACCAATACTAGCAAATCTAGCACCAATACTAGCACATCTACCACCACTATTAGCACATCTACCACCACTACTAGCACATCTACCACCACTACTAGCACATCTACCACCACTACTAGCACATATACCACCACTACTAGCACATCTACCACTAATACTAGCACACCTACAACCACTACTAGCACACCTACAACCACTACTAGCACATCTACCACCACTACTAGCACACCTACCACCACTTCTAGCACATCTAGCACCAATACTAGCACACCTACCACCACTACCAGCACATCTACCACCACTACTAGCACACCTACCACTACTACTAGCACATCTAGCACCACTACTAGCACACCTACCACCACTACTAGCACATCTACCACCACTACTAGCACATCTACCACCACTACTAGCACATCTACCACCACTACTAGCACACCTACCACCACTACTAGCACATCTAGCACCACTACTAGCACACCTACCACCACTACTAGCACATCTAGCACCACTACTAGCACATCCAGCACCACTATTAGCACATCTACCACCAATACTAGCACATCTAGCACTAATATTAGCACATCTACCACCACTACTAGCACATCTAGCACCAATACTAGCACACCTACCACCAATACTAGCACATCTACCACCACTACTAGCACACCTACCACCACTACTAGCACATCTACCACCAAAACTAGCACACCTACCACCACTACTAGCACATCTACCACCAATACTAGCACACCTACCACCACTACTAGCCTATCTACCACCACTACTAGCACATCTAGCACCACTACTAGCACATCTACCACCACCACTAGCACATCTAACACCACTACTAGCACATCTAGCACCACTACTAGCACATCTACCACCACTACTAGCACATCTACCACCACTACTAGCGCATCTAGCACCACTACTAGCGCATCTACCACCACTACTAGCACATCTACCACCGCTACTAGCACACCTACCACCACTACTAGCACATCTAGCACCACTACTAGCACATCTACCACCACTACTAGCACATCTACCACAAATACTAGCACACCTACCACCAATACTAGCGCAACTACCACCACTACTAGCACATCTACCACCACTAATAGCACACCTACCACCACTACTAGCACATCTACCACCACTACTAGCACATCTGGCACCACGACTAGCACCCACCACTACTAGCACATCTAGCACCAATACTAGCACATCTAGCACCACTACTAGCACAATACTAGCACATCTACCACCACTACTAGCGCATCTACCACCACTACTAGCGCATCTACCACCAATACTAGCGCATCTTCCACCACTACTAGTACATCTAGCACCAATACTAGCACACCTACCACCACTACTAGCACATCTAGCACCAATACTAGCACATCTACCACTACTAGCACATCTAGCACCACTACTAGCACATCTAGCACCACTACTAGCACATCTAGCACCCCTACTAGCACAACTAGCACCACTACTAGTACATCTACCACCACTACTAGCACATCTACCACCACTACTAGCACATCTAGCACCAATACTAGCACATCTAGCACCACTACTAGCGCATCTACCACCACTACTAGCACATCTACCATTACTACTAGGACATCTAGCACCAATACTAGCACATCTACCACCACTACTAGCGCATCTACCATCACTACTAGCACATCTAGCACCACTACGAGCGCATCTACCACCACTACTAGCACATCTACCACCACTACTAGCACATCTACCACCACTACTAGCACATCTACCACCACTACAAGCGCATCTACCACCACTACTAGCACATCTAGCACCAATACTAGCACATCTACCACCACTACTAGCGCATCTACCACCAATACTAGCACATCTACCACCAATACTAGCACATCTATCACCAAAACTAGCACATCTACCACCACTACTAGCACACCTACCACCACTACTAGCACATCTACCACCTCTACTAGCACATCTAGCACCACTACTTGCACATCTACCACCACTACTAGCACATCTACCACCAATACTAGCACATCTACCACCACTACTAGCACATCTACCACCACTACTAGCACATCTAGCACCACTACTAGCACATCTACCACCAATACTAGCACATATACCACCACTACTAGCACATCTAGCACCAATACTGGCACATCTAGCACCACTACTAGCACATCTACCACCACTACTAGCACATCTACCACCAATACTAGCACATCTACCACTACTAGCGCATCTACCACCACTACTAGCGCATCTACCAACACTACTAGCACAATACTAGCACACCTACTACCACTACTAGCACACCTACTACCACTACTAGCACACCTACCACCACTACTAGCGCATCTACCACCAATACTAGCACACCTACCACCACTACTAGCGCATCTACCACCAATACTAGCACATCTAGCACCAATACTAGTACATCTACCACCACTACTAGCGCATCTACCACCACTACTAGCGCATCTACCACCACTACTAGCACACCTACCACCACTACTAGCACACCTACCACCACTACTAGCGCATCTACCACCAATACTAGCACACCTACCACCACTACTAGCACATCTAGCACCAATACTAGCACCAATACTAGCACCAATACTAGCACAGCTTGCACCATTCCCAGCACACCTAGCACCCCCATTAGCACAATCATAATTCCACTTCCAACACCGCCACACTCCGTTCTTTGACTAGTAAAGTTTAGGTGAAGACGATGCCAACGACGAACTTCATTACCGGAAACCCCACTCACCAAGACCCATCATTCTCACCTTGGTTTTCCCTCGATGTCTCGAACCTTGGTGTCAGAACTGAAGAAGAGGCGATCGCCGTGGGAGAAGGCTCTCTCCGCGAAAAAGGCCACCACACCTGCCACCAGCGCCGCGGAAGCCACGAGTCCCACGAGGCAGGACAGTACGAGTTTCATGTCGTGACCCACCGCCTTCATGACCAGACGACTGTTTTCCTCGTTCTCCAACGCAAACGCACTCAAAGTCTGCTTTCGAAATCGAGCTCTGCATTGGCTAAGGATGAACAAAAGAAGAGCTCCATATGAGAGAGAAAGAGAGAGAGAGAGAGAGAGAGAGAGAGAGAGAGAGAGAGAGAGAGAAAGAGAGAGAGAGAGTGAGAGAGAGACAGAGAGACAGAGAGAGAGAGAGAGAGAGAGAGAGAGAGAGAGAGAGGGATTGAAATTGAAATTGAAATTGAAATTGAAATTGAAATTGAAATTTTGATAGGCCCTTTCAAAAGAGAGTGACATTCTCCATTGACGGTGCTTCTTCTCTTCGTCTTAATATGCTTTGCAACAGTGAGGCTACACCTTTTATTATGTATGCATCTGTTGATGTCACTAAACAAGCAACATTGTGTCTATCTGGGGGGTTGGTGTGATTTCCTAAATATTTTTCTCAAATATTTATACACTGGACATTGCAACAGCACGTGTATTTCATCCTCTTCTCCACAGCATGGACATGTACAGTCACGAATCTCATTAAATCTGTTCCTGTGAGTATAGATAGTACTGCATCCAAGTCTAAACTGAATATATATATTTCGGAAGTGTTTCAGATCACATATCCTAAGGTAAGGTTCCAAATATACATCAGTCTTAAACATTCTGTAGGTGAGAAATCGGGGACTACCTGCTATCTTTTCCATCCAGTTAACTTTAAATTTGTCGATCATTCTTTCTCTCAAATTGAGTAAAAATGCTTTCGAATCTCGGACACACTGCTGAGACCATATTTCATCAAAACCATAAGTGGCCAAAGTATCTCTTATCTTACTCACCCAATGTGCACCATCTCTTTGTAACATCATCTCATACACTTTACGAGGATACCTCTCTTTCGACATCAGTAGAATTTTGAGCCAATATTTGATAGCACGGATTGTGGCATTGATGTACAAAGGATAGCGTCCAGTTTCTCCATATATCAATGTATTTGGTGAGCGGGATGATACATTCAGGTAACGTTTCAAACAGAAAAGATGTACATTCTCAATGGATTTACACTTATTCACTCCCCATATTTCTGCACCATACAATAGCATTTGTTGAACCTGACAGTCAAAAATCTTGAAAAACAACTCGGGTACAACATTGTCAACCTTACTCAACGACCGAAATATCTGGATTGCTGCTACTTTTCCTCTTGCAGCCAGATCTGACAGGCTTGAGTTTACACATAGTTTAGTCGAGAAGCACATTCCAAGGTATTTGTATTCGTTCACAACATCTAATTGACAATCGCCCAGTGACCACTTCTCATGTCTGGCTAACCGCCCTCCTAATCTGAATACGATGACCTTGGACTTTTCTCTATTGATGGACAAACCGAGTTCTTCGGACTTGCGTTTCAAAACATTGAGTTGGTTTTGAAGTCCCACAACTGTATCAGCGATAAGGGCAACATCGTCAGCGAAAAGTAGTATGAACAATTCTGTTGTGTCAGGCATGAGCTGTACACCATGTTTACCCAATTTAATGACCTCTTTGGCAACCTCGTTAATTAAAAAGGAAAAAAGTATCGGCGAAAGATTGCAGCCTTGCTTTAAACCATTTGGGCAGTTGAAGTACTCTGTGTCCCCGTTGGTGCTCCGTACGCAGCTTTTGACAGATTCGTACATACCCTGAAGAGTTTTCAACATTCTCCCGCCCACCCCGTTTGCCTCCAAGGCTCGCCACAGAGATCTTCTCTTTATGCAATCAAAGGCCTTTCGAAGACAATAAATGCAACATAGAGTTTCTTTTTTCTGTTTAGATATTGACTTATGACCGAATGAAGGACAAATATGTTATCAGTGGTAGAATACGATTTCCTGAACCCTGCCTGTTCCTCCACTATCAGCTCATGTTCGTCTGCCCAGTTTTGGAGCCTCGTATTTAAAATGCTAGTAAACACTTTGCTCATTGTGCTAGTGAGGGAAATTCCTCGATAATTGTCGGGGTTCTTACGGCAACCACGTTTGTGCAGAGGAATTATAATTGATTTTGTCCATGCTGTTGGGTATTT
The DNA here is from genome assembly GCA_034096865.1 of Theodoxus fluviatilis. Taxonomy (NCBI): domain Eukaryota; kingdom Metazoa; phylum Mollusca; class Gastropoda; order Cycloneritida; family Neritidae; genus Theodoxus; species Theodoxus fluviatilis. Next base: position 75,806 of record JAWQFJ010031158.1, read on the forward strand.
CCCTGTCCTAAATATAGCATTGAATAAAGTTTTTAGAAATGGGATCAACATGTGTTGTGCACATTTTAACATTTCTGATATAATAAGATCTTGTCCTCCTGATCAAAAGGAGAGAGAGATCGAGATCAAAAGGAGAGAGGGCAAAAAGGAGAGAGAGAGAGAGCTTGCCTATTAGGGAAGGTATGTGCGTTAGAAATAGTCTGTATTATTATTATTATTAGAGAGAGAGAGAGAGTGAAAGAGAGAGAAACATTGGAGAAAGAGTAAAGAAGAGAGAGGAGAAATCTTAAATAAGAGAAATATAAAGATAGACACACAGAGGGAGAAACAGAAGGATATATAGAACAGAGGAAAAAGAGCGAATGAGAGACAGAGAGAGAGACACACAGAGAGAGACAGAGAGAGAGAACAGAGACATACAGAAAGAAAAAGAGAAAGAAAACATAGAGAGAACAGATAGTGAGAGTGTGACAGAGAGAGGAAAAGAAAGAAAAAGAGGAGAGAGAGGGGAGGAGAAAGAAAAAGAAGACGAGAAAGAGGAGGATAGAGAGAAGGAGAAAGGAAGAGAGAGAAGGGAAGAGAGAGAGGAAGGAAGAGAGGGGGAAGGGGAGAGAGGAGAGAGAGAGAGAGAAAGAGAGAGAAAGAAAGAAAGAAAGAAAGAAAGAAAGAAAGAAAGAAAGAAAGAAAGAGGGGGGAGAAAGAGAGACAAACAAAAAGAAAGACAGAGGACAGAGAAAAAAAGAGAAAAAGAGGAAGAAAGCAGATAGAAAACAGATAAAGAGGGAGACAAAGAGATAGAAAAACAGGAGAGACAAAGAGAGGAGAGAGAAAGAGAGATAGAAAGAGAGGGAGGGAGAGAGAGAGACAGAGAGAGGACGAGAAAGGAAGAGAGAGAGAAAGAAAGGAAGAAAGAGGGAGAAAGGAAAGGAGAGGATAACAGAGGAAGAGATAGGACGAAAGAGGACGAGAGAGAGAGAGAAAGAGAAAGAGAGAGAGAAAGAGAGAGGGAAAAGGGAGAGAAAGAGAGAGAGAAAAAAAAGAAAGAGAGAAAGGAAGAGAGAAAGGAAGAGAGAGAGGAAGAGAGAGGGGAAGAGAGAGGTGAAGGAGGAAGAGGAGGAAGTGAGAGAGAGAGAGAGAGAGAGAGAGAGAGAGAGAGAGAGAGAGAGAGAGAGAGAAACAGAATAGACCACTAGATAGTTCTGCAGCCATTTTGAAAGCACGCACTGACCCGCCTGTTGAGTAAACAAAAATCAGCTGCACGTAGTAACAGACGCCGCATGATACGTGTGCGATCTGAACGAAGTCTCGCTGTGATTCTGGACTCCTGAAGCTTTTAAATCGTTTGAATGTGAGAAAGAAAAGCTGCAACAGTCCATTAAACGAACTTGTTGAAAGGTGAGGGTAAATCGTGATTTTTTACTGTCAAACTCGCTTTGTTGTATGGGATTTGTTTACTCGCCAAATCTCATCAGCCAATCACAATCGAGAACTATGATCACGTGGTACTCCTATCTCTCTCTCTCTCTCTCTCTCTCTCTCTCTCTCTCTCTCTCTCTCTCTCTCTCTCTCTCTCTCTCTCTCTCCTGTAACGCTGAAACTATCTAGTGGTCTATTGTGTTCCTCGCCAAGCCAGTGTTTTCTGAACAATCTCGCAAGAGAGTGAGAGATCCACTTACGTGCACCCGATAGCGCTAATCTCGAGGTGTAGCATCTGAACAATCCATGGCTTACCTGCTGATCCTCATGATGTTTTCTGTGGATTTCAACGTTTTCACTCAATTTTCGGCAAAACTGCACGACACTATGACGTCAGAACGGTTGCTAGTATCCTAGTATAGTTCTTTACGTCAACATTCGTTTTGCGTCAAACTCCAAGACGAGTGTATGGATGTACGAATGAATAAGTGCATGAATAAAGTTTTACGTGCTATCAGCCTGAAAAGGCTATATAAGGATAAATAGTTACATTAAGAACAAGCTACGAGAGGGTTTAATAAAGGGAGGTGGAAACACTTTCAATACAGGCTAAAAGGTAAGACTAGATAGTAAAAAGTACGAAGGTATAGATCAAAATTGGTCTAAAGGACCGCTGAACTTTCTAAATCTTATCAGAGACAAAGAAAAATATATCACAGAGAGAAGTTGATATTTGTTTTTGCGAACAACGTATTGGAGGCACTCGACCAGAGTGTGTCTCACTGTCAGCGCGCATCTGCAGGCGAGGCACTCTAGTGGAGGTTCAGACCGCAACAACTAATAACTGGTTAATAAGAAATGGTTGATCCGGGATTGGCAAAGGACAATGTCGCCCCTCATCAAAAGGGAGGACGAGGGCCGTCGCTCCCCCCACGAAGGCGACATCTCATGAAGCTTGTTCATCACTCGGTCGTCCCAGTCGGCCACACATAGCTAAAAACACATTTACGAATGTGGGGTCTGAGGTCACTTGGGGGAACCCTTCCAAGGAAAGAAGAAAGACACAGGGCAGACTTGGCAGCGTGATCTGCCCTCTCATTCCAAGGAACGCCAGCGTGGCTAGGTACTCAGCAGAAGACATCCTCAGGGCCCCCGAAAGGTAAATCAAGAGGATGACCAAAACGCATCGCCAGAAAAGAGTGAGAGATATATCTGCTCTGAAGTGCCATTAGTGTAGAGAGCGAGTCAGAGAGCATTATAGGGCTCTCCGCACTTGACGGTCCTCAATGACATCAAGTGCCATTTCAACCGCACGCAGGTCCGCAGAGTATTACAAAGCTCCATCTGGCAGATATAATGTTAAAAATGTAGAATCGCGGGCGACAACAGCTGCCACCACACGATTCCCATCCCTTGAACCGGCAGTATAAAAGTGATAATATTTTATAAACCCTTTGAAAACTCCCGAGATGTATTTACCAAAAGAAATGGTAATGTCAAACTTTTCTTAAAATCAATAAAGTTTAAAATTACCCGAGGCTCAAGGATGGGCCACATGGGAGACACAAACAAAGGGCAAGTAAAATGTCTATTCAGCCAGGAAAAACATGGCAATGTGTTGGAAAACCGATGCAGAGGTCGATGACGGTGAACAACTCTGAAGCAGGTTCTAAAATAAGTTGTGCGGTTGTCGTTACAAAAATATTAATTGTGGGCAAAATATGAGGAAATCTTCGATGACTTAACCGTTACTTTCAACAGAACGGCAGCCCCACAGGGGACTGTGGCAGTTAAATATCTCAGTAAGAGGAAGAGAGAAGGCAGCTGCCGAACCAAATCTACCAAAAGGTTAAATTCCAAAGCTGAACTGAGGGAAACATAAATAGAGCAAATGGCGACAGGACGATGTAACGCGCAACAGGGCCTGAGCTGCCATAGGACCCCAGTAATAGCATTACTACTTGAATGCGACTATGTGCACATTGCTGCAAGCGCTTTCAACATCAGTGTCTGCTTTCGTGTCCAACATATGATCAATGGTATAAAATGTCTTTGATGCCCTGTCTGCTGAGTCACAGTCTCCAAATCTAAGGAGCCAGGTCAGAGATAAAACCTCCTCAGACACGGTTTACTCCGTGCTCGGCAGCATCTTTGTCGTCCATTATGCATTCTCTCTCAAAACACAACAACGAACAACTATAAACAACAACGGAGTTTACTGTATTTTAACCGGTGCATTGAGGCAAATCAAAAGACCTTAATTATGTTTTTACATGAAGCTCTTCCAAATGACTAACGTTTTAACAAAGTGAATGATAACGAGAGAGAGAGAGAGAGAGAGAGAGAGAGAGAGAGAGATAGAGAGAGAGAGAAAGAGATTGCTTTATTGGCCGACGACCCATCGTGAAATTTTAACAGTTTACAAGAAGTTATAATATCGTAAATACTTGCAAGGAGTTTGTTAATATTGATATACGTAAACATAATTACATATTTCCATGTTCCTGTCATATATGACAATCTGCAGATCTATAGGAGCGCGTGAGCGAGCGTAACACTCCCTGGATTTCTAAGCTTGATCACAGAACATAGACATAAAGAAGCGTCACTCCGCGAGTTTATGCAGGACGAGATTTAGAGTTGCGTCCCTTGCTTTTGGATGTAAGGCAGGCATGTCTTTGATGTCACACCATCTACTCATTTTACTATAATTATGTATACATCCAAAAACAAGGGAAATTACTCGCGAGTGAATGTGACGTAAAAAATACATGTGACGTAAGCAAAATCTCGTCCTGCATTTTTACTATACAAGATACAGGAGTGACGCTTCTTTATGTCTATGTTCTTTGGCTTGATAAAGATTCGAGAAAGAGAGTGAGTTTGGGGTGGGGGGATGGGGAGATGGGGGTGACGTGGGGGGTGGAGGGGTGAGGATGGGGGTGGAAAGTGGGAGGGAGCAGAATGAGGTGAAGGAAATGTACAGAGGAGATCCTATGGCGAACTGTGATCTATCACCTATTACATTTGATACCTCACTTCACTGTTGTAGATCCATGGACACTATGTTCACAAACTTTCTCGCAATAAGGAACACAGCAGTGTCTATGAGCCTTCGGTTTCGCCGTAGACGCTGGCCGCCATTAAATTTACCTACCCAGTCTCGTTTTCGATTCAAAATGGCCGCTGCGTGAATAACGTCTATAGGCTATCTCTTATTACATTTGATGTCCTAGCTTAATGAAATTGTTCAAAATTAATAATAGACGTAATTTCACATGAAATCTACACATCCCAACTCCCCAGTAATAGGCTTATATATATTTTTCCTTAAATTGCTGCCTAGGTACATAACCTTAAAATTACCACAAGTAAGAGAGTGTCTTGGGAAGCGTCTGCACTTTTCGAGTCCTTCTATCTCTTATTACATTTGATGTCCTAGCTTAATGAAATTGTTCAAAATTAATAATAGACGTAATTTCACATGAAATCTACACATCCCAACTCCCCAGTAATAGGCTTATATATCTTTCCTTAAAGGTACATGACCTTACAATTACCACAAGTAAGAGAGTGTCTTGGGAAGCGTCTGCACTTTCCGAGTCCTCTGTAGACAGATTGCGCAATTTTAAGGCGTAGTGAATGTACACAGCGGCATCTCTGGTCATCCGCAGGCCGTGCCCGTCTGTTAAGGTAGTAAACCCTGGTCGCTCTGGAATGATATATCCTGCTAGGTATTTTACATTCGGTGTGTCATACCTTGGGCAATGAACTAAAAAATGTTCCTCGTTCTCTAAAATGTCAGGACTAAATGGACAGAAAGCGTCACTGTTTTCTGCCGTATACCGTCCGTTTATGCGGCAATCGTTTATCCCTAACCTAAATTGCGGGGTGGTTATGGGTAAGTACAGGAACTTCCCTTCCCTTCGCTCTTATCTACAATATGCACCCGTTCCTGGCAGCCCACCCCCCATTGCTCTCCCCTCTTGTGTGAGTACACGGTTAGCCCCTCAGCCTCTGCTCACTAGTTCAAACCCTGTCTTTTGACAGGCGGAGATAGGCGCGCATGCTTTGCAGTTGGACGATGTGGGAGGCGCAGTGCCGTGGTTTTATCCCTGGGACGGGAAGAATCTGGGTTTATTAAAATATATAGACAATATTATACTGGCTACAACACTGTGTCGTAAATCTGTCCATGCGTGTAATTCTGTCTGTGTGTGAATGATACTTGGTGAACATCTACGATGCACCTACCCCTCTGTATGACTGCATTAGCTTTGGTTCAACGTCTACGACGTGCCAAAGCAAACAACAATAATTACTTACAGCAACTTCCCTTCCCTTCGCTCTAATCTACAATATGCGCCAGTTGCTGGCAGCCCGCCCCCCAGTGCTGTCCCATCTTGCTTGAGTACACGGTCAGCGCCTCAGCCTCCTTTCGCTTGTTGAAACCGTATCTTTGACAGGCGGAGATAGGCGAGCATGCTTTGGGGTTGAACGGTGTGAGAGGCGCAGTGCCGTGGTTCTATCTCTGGGACGAAAAGAATCTGGGTTTCTTAGAATATATATGTTTATTCTTACATTATTAAAATAGTTCTTACATTCTAAACAATCTTTCAATATTCTGCCCAATGCAAAATGTTCACTTGAACAGATCTTTTCATTCCATTCTTGTCTAAAACAGTCTAGAAGCCCCTGCAGCAATGCATTAAAAGCATTCTCATTCGCGCATCCTCAATTCAATTTCAACCACATATTATTAAAGTTCATTTTTAACTGTTCCCAAATTGTTTAGTTGGTTTTGTTGGCAGATTGTGATGTGGATAGGAGCACCACATCGTTCAAGTATAAAAGAAAAAATAGTTCTGCAGATCCTGGTTGAAACTGTATTCCGTGCTGTTCACGTTCTCCTACAAAGGCTGCTGCATACGAAATGTACAGGGAAAACAGTATCGGCAACTTGGTTGCTCCCTTACTCCAACCGGACAATAAACAGGTCTGAGTGAGCCGAGTTTCGCCTGACGCAGGCCTGTACCTGAGAATATATATACATCTTAGTATGTGGATAATTTTCGACGACACTCCGCTCAATGCTATTACTTTCCTCAGGTAGGTTCAGTCGAGACCGAGTCGAATTCTTTGCTGAAGTCTATAAAGGCTGCGTATAGCTTGCCCATGCCACAGCCGTAGACAGTTCTAACTATTGCGTAGTGCAAAGTAAAACTGTGGTCGATGGTGGAATGCTCATTTCGTAAATCTGCTTGCTCATAGCATATCTTGTTACCATCCTCTGCTCATGACTTCAAGCGTTCTGTTAGAATCGAAAGAAACCGTTTGTTCAATACGCCGAGCAGGGAGATGTGGCGATAATTGGACTGGTCAAGCTTGTTCCCGCATTTGTACAGCAGGATGATGACTGAGTGACTCCATTTGAAAGGAAAGAGTTGCCTTTCGTAGAGGTGCAGAAAAGGTGTGCGAGGAAAAGCAACAACTGACCATCTGCTAATTTTAGCAGGTCGCTCGGAATTTCGTCAATTTCCGAAGCCTCCCCCCCTTTCAGCTTCGTGATTGGAGCATCGAGGACGTCATAAACTATTATCGAATCCCTTTCATCTGAGGCTAAAAAGTGAGTTTTGCCACTACTGGTAAGATTAAACAATTGTTAAAAATACTCCTCCCAAGTTACTTTGCTAATTTCGGGCGTACATGTCTTCTTTACTGAAACGTGACGTGCAAGTGTCCAGAAGGTTTTAGTCAGCCGATCTGTTCGCTAGCGTGCTGCACAAGGGGTTCATGTATTCGCGTTTTTTCTTCCCTGTGGCCTCTTTGAAGGAATTCCTCGCGAGGGTGTAGGCGGTCTTGTCTGCTGCCGCCGCGGAATTCCTTAATCGAACCAGTGCTTCCCTGGCTTCCCGTCTGGCACTTGCGCAATCCGCATAGAACCATCTTGCAGACGTGGTTGTGGCATGTTGGCGAAGTGTAAATTCTTGCGCATATATTGAGTGGACGAGCGGTGCAAAGCTCCATGCTCGACTGCTTGAAGATGTCTGGCACGAGTCCGCTAGAGAGGGATACAGGTAACGACGCGCGTGCGACAGTTGGGGCAGTCCGAGCGGCCTCCAAATGATTTTCCTTCTCATAACATTCGGTCGCCCAAAACTCATGGTCGTAGTCCTCACAAGAGAGACCCCCATCTCTGGTAAGGTGAGATGCCGCCTGGTCTCCAGTAGCTCTGGGGGGATAACCCTCAGCGACATCAGCAACGGCGCCGTGGTAGATGTTCGCTGCCTCCCGATCCACATCCCTCCGGCACTCATGTTGGCTACGTCTGCTGCACCCACACCAACGTCCGTTACGCCACGGTTGGGTCTTTGCTCAGTGCCTTGGAACATGTGTCCTGTGTGTGGATCTGTACAAGAGTCCTTGTCGCTCGGAACTCTCGTCGCTGGTTTCTTCATCTCTCGCGTCCTCTCCGCCTTCTCCGTCCGACATTTCGATAATATCTTGTTTGTGCTTCAGGTGCCAAGTGACCGCTTCGGAATTCCGCCCATTGAGTTTTAACGTGTGTGTGTTGGCCGACGCAAGTGTTCCGGAGACCTTAACGCCCATCTGCCTGAGCGAAGAACGTCCACGTTTTAGCACTAGCATTTTGTCTGATGCTCCGTGGAACGTCACCAATATCGGACGCGGGTAATTGTTAAGTCTGTCCGAAGCCCCGTCCCCCAGCCTCTCCACATCGACAATTCTGTTCGCTGACCAGGGCACCTCAGACAATGCTTCCTGCAGAAAGCTCTGCATACACTGCTCTCTACATTCACGAATCTCCTTGTGGACACCAACGAATCGAATGCTCTTCATCCTGCGCGTCTGTTCTGGTCTGACTGTGTTGTTGTCTGAACGTGCATTGCTTAAAGCCACCAGAGCTCTCTTCATGTTTATCCTGTTTCCTCTGCAGTGGAGCGTGTCATTCCGACAAACAAAAAAAAAAAAACAAAAACCCACCGCCCAACCCCCGAAAAGAGGGCTCCACACACGAAGGGCACAAAAAAAAGAAAAAACCCACAAGAACAAAAAAAAAAAAAAAACGCACAAAAGAAGGAAACAAAAAAAACCCCTCACTAAGATCCGCCCAAATGTCCGCTCTCCACAAAACCTAGGCCCATTATTCCTCACGCATAGCGATTCGTGCAGACATATGTGCAGCTTATTCAGTGTTCTTTGTGCAGCCCGCCCTTTCACGGCGATACCGAACCCACAGTCTATTCTTCGATCGTACTCCTATGTATTTTGCTCTATAGCAATCGACGTGTCTTACATTCTACTCCATCTCATCTTTTTCTATCGTGAGCAAGCTGTCCATGCCACTTGAGTGTCATCGTCGCGGCAACAAGCCCGCCATGACAACTGGAGGATGTTGTGTGTGCTCGATGAAATGACGTACTATTTCCATTACTTCATCCCTTCCAAGCAGATCGCGTCCGTTGCGGATTGACCCGTAACTAGTCTGAGGACCGGGGTTGGCTTACCATTATCAGAGCAGAGAGACTCTGCAAGCCAGTCGACGTAGCACGCGTCTTTGAGACACACGATATCAGCAACAGCACTTACAGTGCCGGGTTCATAGACAACTACATTTTTCCCTCGTTAGAAGGTAATCCACAAGAAAGTTTATGACACATGAGTTGTCTCCTGCTGGCACCTCGCAGCAACGAGCGGCGTCTGCCTTTATTACACCATACGTGGGCTTCTCATCCCATGCAGCCGAAGTGCAAACCACGCTCGGCGATCTCTTTTAGTTGCCGTCCCTGTGCAGACTTTCGCTTTGCCCCACGTTGGTGGTGCACCCCGCCGCATATGTACATATGTATGCAAGTTCAGTCCACATGATGCCTTTTTTTTAAAGCCGTAAAGTCTCGACGGTTAACCGACTGTAGACCAAAG
>JAWQFJ010031159.1:0-10000 GCA_034096865.1 Theodoxus fluviatilis
AGAAGAAACTATGGATCTGGAAGATTCGGCTTGATCCTGGCAAAAAATTCAAGGCAACAAGAGCTTAGATTTAGGTCTTGTAAAAGCAAAAAAAAAGTTAAATCATCTAACCAAAACATTCAAGATCCTCATAAAAACAACATATTTGTCATATCTTTTCATTAACTCAACTACACTTCTTACGAAATAAAGTAATTTCTACAACTTGAGATACGAATAAAAGCGACTTAACTCTTAAGGCTTCAGATAGTGCCTCACGAGGAGCAGCGCACATGTTTGTGATGTAAAACGTGACCTTCATTACAGTATTACACTACGAGTGATCTTATCCGATACCAGTTGATGTTTTACCCCTCTGCTAAGATTATAAAACAACTCATTCGAATTTTACATGAAACATTTAGTTATCTCGATCGTCTGCTGGCGTAGTGGCTACGGTTCGATCGTGTTCGTCTGCTTGGTTCGTAGTGTTGATCATTATGAATGGTGTTTCTTGAAATAAGGTCAGTAAGCCTATATGTTAATTTGTAACGCTAATATAACCCTGGGCTGTCTTAATTTATCAAAGCTGTATGTTGATTGCGTCAATAGGTCGTAAAATACATTTTACAAATCCAAGCTTCTCGTACTTCTATTTATAGCTGACGCGCGGACCTCAGCGGCACCAGGATAGATTATAAATACATTGTTGTCCTCGAACCTGCCTGCTGTTGACATCGTGTACAATGCTAGTATTGTCTGATGCTATGAAATACGTTCACCAGTAAAAGGTCCAACACATGGAGAGAGACAGACACAGACCTACACACCACAACACATGGAGACAGTCACAGACCTACACACGACAAAACACATGGAGACAGACAGTCTCAGACCTACACACCATCTTTGAAGTGCTGCAAGAACAAAACAAAACAAACGAAATGTTTTCCCCCCTTTTTATTATCGATTCACTGCCATTAGCCAAGCCAACAGACTACCAGTACCAAGTTGTTGCGCTTAAGTCAGGACAGACAGAACGAACGAACGAACTTTATTTTACAAGGGTAGTGAATTAGGCAGTATATTGCCTTTCTTACTTACATTCAGCCCTTGAGGCAAAATATTCAAATGTGGTAAGAGAGAGAGAGAGAGAGAGAGAGAGAGAGAGAGAGAGAGACAGAGAGACAGAGAGAGACAGAGAGAGAGACAGAGAGAGACAGAGAGAGAGACAGAGAGAGAGACAGAGAGAGAGAGAGACAGAGAGAGAGACAGAGAGAGAGAGAGACAGAGAGAGAGAGAGAGGGGGGGGGAGCTGGGAAAAGGGGAGGAAGGGAAGAGAGAATGAGAGTAAGAGGGTGGGTGGGAGAGAGATCGAGAGAGAGATCGAGAGAGAGATCGAGAGAGAGAGAGAGAGAGAGAGAGAGAGACAGAGAGAGAGTGAGAGTAGCCATAAGTACTGATCAAAAGATCAGATAAAGGCCTCGCAGCCTAAGACATCTGAGGACATATCTATCTAAATTAATTCTCCTATAAACTGTCCTCGCAAATGACGTCACGTTATTGATGACGTCGCACATGTTGGAATTTCACCATCCCCAGGTGTTTCGAAATTCGTGTCCTGGCATATAGGATCGAAATTGTACTTGCAAATGACGTAACGTTATTAATGACGTCAAATTTGGCTTTTCCGTCAATTGTCATTTCAATAATTTTTAGAGAGGTGCTTCGATTATACGACCTTAAAAAAACCACTTTCTCTTCAAGCCTCGATTCTGAAAATTTGATACATTCAATCGGACCTAACTTCCAGTTAGTGTGCAAAATCTCAAGGAAATCCGTCCAGTAGTTTTTGAGATATAAGCCGTGGAGACGGGACAGACAGACAGACACACACACACACAGACAGACAGACAGATAAAAACCGCTGGCGCTGAACCTCCAGGTTTTGGAGAAGAAAAAAAGAAGATCGGGTTCGAACCCGCAGCCTCCGAGAAAAGAGGAGGAAAAAACGCACACACACACAAACACAAAAAACCAGGTGGGTTCGAACCCACAACCCCTCGAAAAAAAGTTTCAGTGTAGAATCGAACCTGGTCATGCATGACCAAGAGCCCAATGCTCTACCAACTGTGCCATTGTAAACTTGTAGGTATGTGAAGCATTTATAACGACCTTGTCATAAACCCTCGTGGTTCGTATTTTGCACTGTAAATTGTAGAAAAATGGATGATAGCATGAACTGTTTGGTAGAGGTTCAACATATATCGAAGCGTTTTGCTGAAGTAGGAAAGATAACTCGGTTTGACTCGATGTCATTACGCTGAAATGGTCGTTGTCCCCAACATTTCCGGGTCAGGGATTGATTAAATCATCATATTTTTGTGACACTGAGACCAGACCATCAAAACAATTAGCACTAGGCCTTGAATCAAATCGTCGTACGAGATCTTACGTTGACTGCAAATGTACAACAGTGCCGCGTGATTGTGTCGACATTCAGTTAGTTCGCTGGGCCCCTATTCACAACGGCGATTTATCTTTTTAACACTCGATTTATCCCCTATCCCCGCGTTATCTTGATCGGTTAGATAAGGTACGCTCGTCAGAGGATCCTAGGTCAGAGGATCCTAGGTTGCGCTTTGCTATATATACTGCTTTCTTTGTCGTCTCTTCGAATCTCTTAGATCGTAGATGACGTCATGAGATTACGTCAAAGCGGAACAGGCAGTTGGAATCGTCTGAGTTTAGAGACAAGGGTAGTGAATTAGGCAGTACAGTAGTCGCCGCTTATTAAAAACACATTGGGACCGAACAAAAGTGTTTTTAATAAGCGGCGTTTTTATTAACCGTTTGCTTGTTGAACATGTCCATCAGTAACGAAGTAAATCCGGACCTTACCAACTGTATTTAAAAAACGGCTGTTTTTATTAACCGCGTGTTTTATAAGCGGCGACTACTGTATTGCCTTTCTTACTTACATTCAGCCCTTGAGGCAAAATATTCAAATGTGGTAAGAGTGAGAGAGAGAGAGAGACAGAGAGAGAGAGAGACAGAGACAGAGAGAGAGAGACACAGAGAGAGACAGAGACAGAGAGAGAGACAGAGAGAGACAGAGAGAGACAGAGAGAGAGAGACAGAGAGAGAGACAGAGAGAGAGAGACAGAGAGAGAGAGAAAGAGGGGAGGGGGGGGGAGGGGAGCTGGGAAAAGGGGAGGAAGGGAAGAGAGAATGAGAGTAAGAGGGTGGGTGGGAGAGAGAGAGAGAGAGAGAGAGAGAGAGAGAGAGAGAGAGAGAGAGAGAGAGAGAGAGAGACAGAGACAGAGAGAGAGACAGAGAGAGACAGAGAGAGAGTCAGAGAGAGACAGAGAGAGAGTCAGAGTAGCCATCAGTACTGATCAAAAGATCAGATAAAGGCCTTGCGGCCTAAGACATCTGAGGACATATCTATCTAAATCATTCTCTGTCCTCGCAAATGACGTCACGAATTCTATTCTATTCTATTCTATTCACCCCTCCTTCAAAAATCTCCTCGCAAATGACATCACGTTATACGCCGTCAAATGATCACGTCACAAATTTTGCAAAATGGAGTCTGTTGAATCATTTTCAATGAAACACCAAAATGTAAAAAAGTCACTTTCTTTTCAAACCTCGATTCTGAAAATTTGATAATATTGAATGGGACCTAACTTCCAGTCAGTGTGCAAAATCTCAAGGAAATCCGTCCAGTAGTTTTTGAGATATAGGCCGTGGAGACGGGACAGACAGACACACACACACACACACACACACACACACACACACACAGACAGATAAAGTCTGTAGGACCTCCAGTAAACCTGGAGGGATAAAGTCTGTAGGACCTCCAGTAAACCTGGAGGGATAAAGAGAGCGTTTTATTATGAAATCTATCCATGATAAGGACTTTGCAGGGAGTGTTTATTATCGTCGTGACCAGACATGAATGTGATTATTTTTTTTTAGTGTTGTCGCAGAATATATGCATGAAAATTGAATTTTTTTTTATTTAAAACAATTCTGACCAATTTTTTAATGCAGTAGCCTTGTGAAAATTAAGGTACGATGACTAATCTTCCGGCGCTTTGCAGATAGCTGTTGCCTGTGCAGATAATGTCAAAGCAGACGTCAATTTGTGTATTGCTGAAGAAACTGCTCAATCCTGTGTCCTCAACATTTGTTTGGGTTGGCTCTTCTCGAAACCATAGTTTTGATTAGCAGCCATATCATTGTTTCGTAAAGGAAGAACCCAAAACAAAACAAACAAAATAACTGTAGGAATTCTCTAACATTCTTAATCAGATTCAATCAATAAATTCGGAATTTTCTTTTGAGTCACAAAAAGAAACTGACTTCATCGTCAGCTTACAGGTAACTTGAGGAGCTAAACGTGACAAACTTTTGAAGAGTTAGGAATTGAAAATTCCTTTTCTCTACACTGATAAACCTCGATACCTGAGACGAGTGTCCAAGAATGTGGATGTGCAATCCTAAGCAATCCAAAGCAACCCAAAGCAACCCAAAGCAAATCAAAGCAACCCAAAGCAAATCAAAGCAACCCAAAGCAATTAAAAGCAATCCAAAGCTGTCCAAAGCAATCCAAAGCAATCGAAAGCTATCCAAAGCAATCCAAAGCGATCCAAAGCAATCCAAAGCAATCCAAAAGGCATTTCCGGTCTGTTTGAAGTAATAGCCGCAATCTAACACCACTACCAGTCAGTCAGTTCTTGCAATAAATATGTTTCCAAAACAAGACACGTCTGCTGTATCGTCCCAGTTTTAACACTGACTATTGCGTGATTACAGCGATCACTTTTTTTTAAATACCGAAAATGCCCTTTAGACTGCTTTGGACTGCACAATTATACAGAGTCTGAAACCTAGACTATCGACGGCTGAAGCGCGTCTCTGTTGCCTCTATCTCCCTGCTTGGCTTTGTTTCCCCTTACCTTTCCATCTCCTCCACCATACCCTGCCCGCTTTACCCTAAATTGTACTTCATCTTTTTGTGCATTCCTTCACAACTTCCTCCTCTTCCCCATCCCTTATAATTATCATGCTCCCACACCCACATCCCCAACTCCAATCCCACACCCATCCGCCTTCCCTTTCACTCCCGCATCCCAGCCTTTCCCTTTGACCTTCGTCCCCTTTTACTGACCTTTCACCTCTGTACTCTAAGCCCTTGTCTTCTTATCGATGTCCCCAACCTTTGCCATCTTGCCTAAATCATTTTGCCCTTGCCCTTTCACCCTAACCTTTTCACCTCCTTGGCCCCAAATCTTGGATTTGACCTGCCGTCTGACCCCTATCTTTTCACCTTTGTTACATAACCCTTGCCCTCTTACCTACGTTCTCTGATCCTTGGCCTCTTGCCCCTGTTTCTGGGGAGTTGCCTTCCCAGTTCTGCACCTTCTTTTTCTTCAGTGGTCTTCTTATTCTTACCCTTTCACCCCTAGCTGTGACCCAAACATAGACCTCTGACCTTTGTACCTTGGCACTTGCCACTTGGGGTCTGCCTCATAACCCTTGCCCTCTTACATGTTCCCTTCCCGGTGCCCTCTGCTTCTTGCCTCTTTACTTTTAACCCCCCTGTGCTTCAACAGTTGCCCTTTGACCTCTCCCCTGTAAACCTTGTGCCCCGTCACCTGTTCCTTCATATCCATCAGCGGCTTCTGCAGCTACAGACCCGCGTGCCCTTCCTTCCCTTCCCTTCCCCCGCTGTCCTGCCAGCGTCCCTCAGCTCCAGGCAGGAGCGCACAGCTGCCAAGCATTGCCAAATGAATACAAGGAAATGCAAAATTTCAACCCTCTCCCTGCTCCCAGGATTCAATGCCTCCCGGAGTCGAGCGGGCGAACAATTGTGTACAACAAACATGTTATTTTCTAATGAAAACCACATTCAAATACAATATCGGCAGCCCAGGGCCTGAACTTCATAACCCTTGCTGGCCCCGTTTTCGTAGAGGCCCAGAGGGGGCGAAAAGTGATGTCCGAGGCCGACAGTTTGTCTCCCTTGAAACTGTAAGGTTTGGCCAGTCCGGGAAAGATTGCAGGTACAGATGGGGTTTCTTATGAAAGTTTTCAACTGTTTTGGGGGGGTCATGGAAGCCATTTTGTATTCCACGTATTAACGCATCTAGTTTATTTTTTCTCTGGTGGTCACCATACTCCATGACTTGACAATTGATTCTTACGAACATTCACTTCCGATTATGAATAGCGAATAAAAGCAAATGTATTGTGAGGGCTCCATGCCCATTACAAAACAGACAGCCGCAATTCAACAAATCAAAAGAAATTAGTAGCAATCATGCGAGACATTCACCAAGACTTTCACAAGTCTTGCATACGCGGAAAGTAACGACCAGTCGACCCCCTCAGAACCGTCGTCAGGTCACTGTGCACGTGACCACAGAAAACTCCGTACTATAATTTTGAGCTTCCTTCGCCAGGACTGCCGCCATCTCTGCAACATGCCAGTGTCAGACGAGTGTAGGTAAGTAAGTAAATAGAATACATTTGTATTGCGCGCTCTTTCAGCCCAAAGACTACACAGTGGCGCATGCGCAAAAGGAATTCCCGCGGTTTTACGTGGCACCGGCATGAGACTAAACAGAGGCGAACATCTCGGACCTCTTGGTTGCTGGGACCTGCCTCGCGTTGTACAGTATGAGGCGAGAGCCTTAGGGCGCCCTGCCGCGTTGAGCATGAGAGGTAATGGGAAGTAGGTCAGAGCGCCTCGGGGCGCCCTGCCGCGCTAAGCATGAGAGGTAATGGGAAGTAGGTCAGAGCGCCTCGGGGCGCCCTGCCACGTTGAGCATGAGAGGCAATGGGAAGTAGGTCAGAGCGCCTCGGGGCGCCCTGCCGCGTTGAGCATGAGAGGTAATGGGAAGTAGGTCAGAGCGCTTTGGGGCGCCCTGTCGTGCTAAGCTTGAGAGGTAATGGGAAGTAGGTCAGAGCGCCTCGGGGCGCCCTGCCGCGTTGAGCATGAGAGGTAATGGGAAGTAGGTCAGAGCGCCTCGGGGCGCTCTGCCGCATTTAGCATGAGAGGTAATGGAAAGTAGGTCAGAGCGCCCGGGGCGCTCTGCCGCAGTAAGCATGAGAGGTAATGGAAAGTAGGTCAGAGCGCCCCGGGGCGCTCTGCGGCATTAAGCATGAGAGGTAATGGAAAGTAGGTCAGAGCGCCCCGGGGCGCTTTGTGGCATTAAGCATGAGAGGTAATGGAAAGTAGGTCAGAGCGCCCCGGGGCGCTTTGCGGCATTAAGCATGAGAGGTAATGGAAAGTAGGTCAGAGCGCCCCGGGGCGCTTGGTGGCATTAAGCATGAGAGGTAATGGAAAGTAGGTCAGAGCGCCCCGGGGCGCTTTGCGGCATTAAGCATGAGAGGTAATGGAAAGTAGGTCAGAGCGCCCCGGGGCGCTTTGCGGCATTAAGCATGAGAGGTAATGGAAAGTAGGTCAGAGCGCCCCGGGGCGCCCTGCCGCGTTAAGCATGAGAGGTAATGGGAAGTAGGTCAGAGCGCCCCGGGGCGCCCTGCCGCGTTAAGCATGAGAGGTAATGGGAAGTAGGTCAGAGCGCCCCGGGGCGCCCTGCCGCGTTAAGCATGAGAGGTAATGGGAAGTAGGTCAGAGCGCCCCTGGGGCGTTTGCCTTATACAACGCGCAGCTGCTTGGCCTCTTCTTAAATTCCTCAGTTCTTTTTCCTGACGCAAGGCCTCTGATAGTTGATTCCAGAGAACCAGTGCTGCAAAGCAGACAGCTCGATCCCCTGCCGAAGACCTTCCAAGTGGCACCCTGATGAGACAAGAATCTCCGGAGCACTGCCTCCCTTGCAGACTCATTGATCGCACCTGCTGCGTGGTTTAGCGTGCCTGGCAATGCGTGTCTGCTCGTCCCACACAATGACGCGTGTCTTTGATCGCACTCACAAGTGCTGTCATGTGGGTCTCGGTTCGAGTAGAGAGTACAATAGGCAGCTGACGAATGCAATGAAGTGTTTCCATTCAAAACAGTCTGTCTCTGACCACCCAGTAAGCAAGTTAGTCGAGATGTTTGAAATGGACGAGCCATAGAGCAGACTGCGTGAGCTCATTGGGTACATTGTGGTTAAAATCATTCGGCCTTGCTTTCAGTCTGAGTAGAATTACATTATTCCTAGATGGAGACATCAAATCTCATTTTCTCTCTGAAAGACTGGAACTTCTTTCAGTCATCATAGTGCAGATGGAATGACTAAATGTAAAAAGGATATGGCATAGTAATTAGGGGGGGGGGGGGGGGGAGAGTTGTTGTGGTTGCTGTTAAGTTGATGTTATTTTTTTGTTCATTTTGGTTTTGTTGTTTTCCGCATATCACATTTTGGTGTAGTTTCTATTCACTCGTGTATTATTAAGGAAAAACGTTCACATTTTCATACTCGGGCGTCCATCTTCACACTTTTGGCCGTCACAACGGACATCATTCTATCGGCCTATGTCGCGTGCGGCCCTGGTCACGTGATGCGGAAAATGGAAGACTGCGGACGTGGCACCGGGACGCCCCGTGTCACCAACCCGACCTCCCATCACGTAGCACTCGGTACTGACGAGATACGTCATGCGCCATCACCCAAAGCGTGACGAAATCTGACCGTTGCCAAAGCAATGGAAACGTCGGGGGTTTTCAAAATACTCCGAGACCGCCTGTCGGAAGAAATCACTCCATGTTTCCTCCCCTCCACAACCAGCGCACTTTTCCGCACTGCACTTCTATGCGTTGAAGAAAGATCTAGGTTAATGCTACTGTGGTCTGCGAGCCACACTAGCCCCAACAACTTAGGAGTTTGCTGGTCATAAAACATGGCCTTACCTCGTTTGCGCGACGACTCTTTCTTATCATGACCACGGTTACAAAATAATTTCCTGTTACAAATTAAAATGTGTTCACTGTGTATAATTATTCAAGATAAGAAAACTAACCCGCACAACAGTTCTAATAGAAGCGCACATATTATTCACTGCCCTTGGCTAGTGGTCCTGTTCAGTACTAGCAGCTAGAAAGTGTTGCGATTCTGTTGTCCTGTACAGGTAGTTTATCCCACCAGTTGAAGGTTAAGTGTTGAGCAAAATTAACCCATATGTAAAATGGCCAATTCTAAACCAAGTTGTAATGGTATGTAAACACACCTCTTCTATGGATTAAAGCGTGCTTGACCGGCAGTCGCTTGCGGCTTGTGGCTGCTGCGTTTGAAGCTTTGCGGATCAAAGAGTTGCGTCTTTGAGCAAGGCGTTTCATTCACGTTGCTTCTCCCCATGCAGAAGTGAAACGAGTACCTGTGAGGGCTGAACTGGGAAAAGTATGAAAGCTCATTATTGCGTGTTCATCCGCAGCGTGGTTGCGTGCTCCCTAGGGATTTGAGACTACGCTGGAGTGAGAAAAAGGGTGGCCCGATGACCAGGGAATAGGTCCGGTTCGAGCACCCATCAATGGGTCGAAAGTCGCGGTTATTTTTTTTTAACTCCATCTTTATCTTTACTCATCGTCACTCAATGCAAAATCTGTTCGTTTCAAAATACTGGCAGTTGACTTGACCCTAGAGCGACTCGTTGGAAATCGCGTTTGACCTATGTCACACTGTGAGAGTAACCAAGTCTTTCGAGAGAGAAAAAGAAAAAGAAACAGAGAAGGGTGGGAAAAAATCTAACATTGGCTCGAATTCTTGTACACAGCCCAACTGGGCGTTCGACCCACATCGAGGAATGTTTCCTGGCGTGAGCTCCGAGCCGTTGCAGGCGACATCTAGTGGGGGCCACGTGAAGAACTGGGTCAGGCGACTGCAGCGCCACCTCAGGCAGCAGCGGTTGTCTGGAGGCATTGTGACGTCATCTCCGGGCCCTCCCACTACTGCAGACAATGGACAGGCTTAGAAGCCACTGACTAAAAGTTTGTAACACATTGTTACGAGTTTGAACTCAGTAGAGAAATGTTTGACATTTTCTGCGCATGTTCAGCTACTCCTTC
>JAWQFJ010031159.1:12500-15000 GCA_034096865.1 Theodoxus fluviatilis
ATTTCGACGACTGTTTGTAACAGAGACCAAAGTCTTTCCTTTCACAAGAGCACGGCATTCACGTGTGATCACAGACAGACACGAAACACGTAGTAATAGACCGAGTAAGAGGGACAACTCTTTGTAGCCGCCGCATCCGACTGACGATGCTATTTTCTACAAAGGGGTTATAAGGGGAGATAACTGTAATTGCTCCGGCTTCAATGATTGTTCTGTAGTCAAGACAATGAAAAGAATTGGTTGTTTCTCTCCATATCTGTGGGGATCTCTTATTGCGCAATTGGTGTTCATTCATGTGGGGATTTTCCGAACTTACATGACTTCCGCGAAAAGGACACAGGTTGAAGAGAGGAGTTGTTGAGGGGCAATAACTCTAATCGATTTTGCTTCGGAGGTAATTCAGTCAACACACTGGAGAGCACGGCCCATTATTCTCTATGTGCGAAGGCCTGATGTTCCAGACGACGTGTCCCCTTAAACAGCTCTCTGCTCTTTGCTGACGTCTGCCATGAGTGTCACATACGGTCGGAGCTGCTCGATGCTCGCCTATCAGCAGGACCTTCTGCCGACTTTGCCTCCGGGGCCTGCTCCAGTACCTCAGACAGGGGCAGCCCCACACAGCCAAGGAGGCTACCAGGGAACACTGGGACAGGGTCACATCATTCGGATCCAAACTTTCGTTGTACCCACCTTGGAAGATTGAACCCCACAAACACGCAGCAAAAACCTGGTTGCAAAACGCCAAACCCTGCAACAATAACATCACCACATGCATCTGCCACTCGTGCAGAAAAATCACCACCTGTCACTTACTCGCTTGTTCTTCTGGCAAGACGTATTCTTATGAAGCGTTCGTTCTAGCCAGAAGCAGGTCAGCAAAAGGGGCGCGTTCCTTAGCCTCCCTCGATAGCAAATTATAGGCCGGTGTCAGCACGTGTCAAACATTTGACTGTCTTTATATCTGCTCTGACAATGTTGACACATGTTGACACTGGCCTATCCCTTACAGGATTTTGCAAGGTTCCTACGTAAGCATCACGCCCAAGTGCTGTGAGGTGCTGGAGGATGCCAGACCATCGTGGAAGTTTTCAGTTGTGATGTGCATCCCTTCAACAAGGCCGTTGCTTAGTTACGTCACATAGTCAGGGTGGAATTGCTTTTGAAGTGTCACGGGACCTCGCTCTCGCCGCTTCGAGACAGTCTCGTGGGTTCTCGTTGATTCGAGAAAGATCTACAGGTTCAGCAAAAAGTGTATAAAAAGGGTTGTGTGAGCAAGAGCGTGACTAAGACGTGAGTGCAATAACAGCATTTGTGTCCCCACGGGATCGAGCCTTGAGAGAGGAATGCAAAAACATTTGTATGGTATTGCTGTAAAATGATCATATCCCTGTGAATTCATGGGCGCATTTGTTTGTCCCCAATTCTCGCGATTCTCCCTGAATGGCTAATCGAGGGCGAGTGAGACGCTCCTACGGCTAGAAAAACGGCCAATCATCTCGCAAGGCGGAAGCGAAGAACATGGCTGCGTCCTGGCGCCAGAGTCGGTGAAGAAGTTGCCGATAGACGAAATAACTGACGATTCAGATATCACATCAGTTTCTTATTTCATACAACACACCATGGTGTTATATCGAATGGCACGGGAACTTTTTCAATAAAAAAGCAACCCGGGTTCAACTGTACACGCTTTTGTCGAAAATGTGAGGCCTCGATTCATTTCGATCTATTCAAGGGACATAATTCATAGAGCGTACGTATACTGCAAGCGATAAAACCATTTTCGGCAGTGTATGTCCAGAAATACCCAATACACCTGCTCCTCTATATATACAAATGAACACTCGAACAGCAAATACTTCCGTGTACGTACACTTTTCCATTCTCGAACCCTGAGAAGTACATTACAGGCACTGTTCTCTCCGAACATCAGCCCAACTCGCACTTTCTCCGCCATTTTGGCTCATCCGGGTCACTGCAGCGGGAAGGATCGTGGGAGCTCCGGACCTCCCTCGGCTTCCTGCCTTCACTTCGAGTGCGTCCTTATGAGCGAGGAACGTAGGCAACGCCTAGCCCTCGCGATTCTCTCGAGATTTTGGGCCAAACAAACACGCCCCATAACTGCACGAATAGAGGTTTTTCGGTGAGACTTCTGCAGGCGGGCCACACTAGTGGACTCGTCCGAGGAGAGGGGTGCGGGAAAGACGGGAAAGACAGCAAAGATGATGCAACACGCTAGCTGACGGGCTACAGCATCTGATAGACTGCGTTTTTACATGGGCATTTTCAAGCATTGACACCGATGTAAAAACGCAGCCAATCAGATGCTGTGGGTCCGTAGCCTGTGTGTTACGTCATCTTCGCTGTCTTTCCCGCACCCCTCTCCTCGGACGAGTGCACTTTGTGTGGTCCGTCTGTGGACGTCTGACCGGTTTATCGAAACAACTACCAGATTTGCATTTCGATATTCCCGGCCCGAGCTAGGAGAACCCCTGTGTTATCA
>JAWQFJ010031159.1:20000-24553 GCA_034096865.1 Theodoxus fluviatilis
GGGCTCGACCAGAAATGCCGTTGAACCCAGTACAAAGAACTGTGTGTCCAATTTGCACTTTTAACTGTCTTTACCATCATCAGTCAACACTTTCCAGTAAAGGAAGAATGCAACTCTGCCATGGCACTCTTGGAGGACAGGAGTAAAGACCAAAAATTCCTGTATCTGAAATTAATATTTCGTTCGTCGTTAATTGCTACAATTGCGGTCCATACTAGAATAAATTATTCTAATTCTGTTCCATGAAATACAATTCTCATGAAAGTCCTTGAATCTCTTTAACAGTCATCAACTCGTTTTCAAAATGACTACGGCAATATCCAAGTTCTCCTCCAATCTGTTTATTCGGGTGGGTGGAAAAACCTAGGCTGGTGACAAAAGGGGAGGTAACTACAAAATTTATTCAACCATATAGCAGTAACCTCCCCTTAATTTCACAGCAACTGATGGCAAAAGCAATGCATCGAGTAAGGAAGCTCACTCTTATGAAGTCACCAATTATAACGAAAGGATGGTCCCAGTAAAAGTTGCGTCCCTTCATAAACAAGTCTTTGGGCGCGTTTGTTTGGCCACAAATCTCGAGATTCTCCCTGAATAGCTAGTCGAGGGCGAGTGAGACGCTCCTACACTACAGCTAGAAAAACGGCCAATCAACTCGCAAGGTGCCGATAGACGAAATAACTGACGATTCAGATATCACATCAGTTTTTCATAGATCACACCATGGTGTCATATCGAATGGTACGGAAACTTTTTCAATAACAAAAAGCAACATGTGTTCAACTGTAGACAATTTTGTCGAAAATGTGAGGCCTTGGGCGTGTTTGTTTGGCCCAAAATCTCGAGAGAATCGCGAGGGCTAGGCGTTGCCTACATTCCTCGCTCATAAGGACGCACTCGAAGTGAAGGCAGGAAGCCGAGGGAGGTCCGGAGCTTCCACGATCCTTCCCGCTGCAATGACCCGGATGAGTCAAAATGGCGGAGAAAGTGCGAGTTGGGCTGGTGTTCGGAGAAAACAGTGCCTGTAATGAGCTTCTCAGGGTTCGAGAATGGAAAAGTACGTACACAGAAGTATTTGCTGTTCGAGTGTTCATTTGTATATATAGAGGAGCAGGTGTGTTGGGTATTTCTGGACATACACTGCCGAAAATGGTTTTATCGCTTGCAGTATACGTACGCTCTATGAATAATGTCCCTTCACCGTATACGTACGCTCTATGAATTATGTCCCTTGAATAGATCGAAATGAATCGAGGCCTCACATTTTCGACAAAAGTGTGTACAGTTGAACCCGGGTTGCTTTTTTTCGTTTAAAAAGTTCCCGTACCATTCGATATGACACCATGGTGTGTTGTATGAAATAAGAAACTGATGTGATATCTGAATCGTCAGTTATTTCGTCTATCGGCAACTTCTTCACCGACTCTGGCGCCAGGACGCAGCCATGTTCTTCGCTTTCGCCTTGCGAGATGATTGGCCGTTTTTCTAGCCGTAGGAGCGTCTCACTCGCCCTCGACTAGCCATTCATGGAGAATCTCGAGGATTGTGGCCCCTAAACGCACCCCTCGATTCATTTTGATCAATTCAAGGGACATAATTCATGTATACGGTGAAGGGACATAATTCATAGAGCGTACGTATACTGCAAGCGATAAAACAAATTTCAGCAGTGTATGGCCAAAAATACACCTACTCCTCTATATATACAAATGAACAATCGAACAGCAAATACTTCCGTGTACGTACACTTTTCCATTCTCGAACCCTGAGAAGCTCATTACAGGCACTGTTCTCTCCGAATACCAGCCCAACTCGCACTGTCTCCGCCATTTTGACTCATCCGAGTCACTGCAACGGGAAGGATCGTGGGAGCTCCTGACCTCCCGCCTTCACGGCGAGTGCGTCCTTATGAGCGAGGAATGTAGGCAACGCCTAGCCCTCGCGATTCTCTCGAGATTTTGGGCCAAACAAACGCGCCCCGTTCCTAGCTGCAGTGGGGCAGCATGGAAACGGAATACTCCCCACGGAGTGGAGATGCTGCTGGTACCATACTGTAACTGTTCTACAGTTATAATTTTAACTCTGATTATAATATAGTTTCATCCAGTTACCAAAAAAAGTACATGTCAAAAATACAACTTGATGAGAACAGTCTTCAATCACACAAAATCACTTTGCATGTTTACTAACATTATACATGTATGATAAAAATACACTTTGTACAGAAGAGCCACCTAAATAAATCGAAAAAAATGTTCCAGACGCATACATCCCAAGTCTGTCAGTCCCTGTTTGTCTGCAGGTGTAAGTCAAGATGTATGGATGGATGGTTGGATGGATGAATGGATGGATGAAAGGATGGATGAATGGATGGATGGATAGATGGATGGATGGATGGATGGATGGATGGATGGATGGATGGATGGATGATGGATGGATGGATGGATGGTGTTTTACGACCTCTCAGCCTTTGTAGGCTATATTATAAGCCATTAAGCACATAAATTACTGGAATAGTTTATTGTAAGCGCAAATGAAGTCACGATGTCCCTATTTATTCGCCACTTGCGAATCGCATAGGTAGACGCGGTGGGTCTATTCTGACCCTCAACCCACAAGGGGAGTCAGTCAAGGAGGGATCAAATGGCCCTATGCTCAGGGGGTAACTTGTACAGCCTTTTGAGACCCAGTAACAATGACTGTATTAAGTCCTTACATTTTACCCTTTTGAACGATGTCTCACATTGCATTAGTGTGTGTCCTTTCTTGACTGGGGTACTTGTGATGCAAATGAAGATGTCAGTATGTTGTATGTTTTGTGAATTGTAGGTGTGTGTCTGCATGCAAATGTGCAAATGTGTGCATGTTGGCAAGTGTGTACATGTTTGTGTGTACATCGTCACAAGGCTGTCAGGATGCCATACACAACTTGAACAAGGGCAGTTTTAGCTTCTAGTAACAATCAGCAATATGTCGGCTAGATCGCTGACCTTCAACACTAACCAGTCTGACCATATTATGTGTGTGTGCATCTTGTGTGCTATCACAATGCTTAACACTAAGAGCAATACTGAATGAGCTTGAAGACTTTGCCAACAGCAACCATCAGCAACACGTCATCAAGACTGCCGATCTTCAGCACCAACTGGTGTGTGTGTGTGTGTGTGTGTGTGTGTGTGTACACACGTGTGTGTGTGTGTGTGTGTGTGTGTGTGTGTGTGTGTGTGTGTGTGTGTGTGTGTATGTGTGTGTGTGTGTGCGTGTGTAAGGGGACACCCAGATTTTAAAAAATCTATATAAAATTCTATAGACTTTTGGTTATAGAATCCTATAAGAATTCTATAGAATTCTATAGAAATTTCTATAGAATTTCTATAGAATTCTATAAACAAAAGTCTATAGAATTTTCTATAGCATTTTTTTTCCTGGGCATACATGAAGACCTTTCTGCGTGTTTTCATCTAATTCTACATGTGCATGTGGTGTATTAACTTGTAAGGTGCATGTGTGTGTTGTGAAGGTTCTAGATCGTTCGAGAAGATCGTAGCGCAATCGAGCTGTTCTGTGTTTACATCAGCCTCTCCTATAACCGTTGCCGGGTCAAGTGGTAGAGTTGGGCTAAATTTGTCTCGGCTGTGTCACGTGACGTTAGTCACGCCACAGCTCGAGCTTGAGAGTACATTCAACGCTGTTCTAGAAATCTCTGGAACTTGTATTAGGGACACAGGAGAGAACACGAGGAGATACAACAGATTTAAGGTGAGAGCTTAACTAGAGGATAAACGAGTCCTCCTTTGTAAGGAGTGAGTCCTCTGCGGCACTGCGCATAGAGTGAAGTTGTTACCATGATACTGTTTACTGTCACCGCTGTGTATCTGCCAGTGCGTGAATAAAGTTTTATCGAAAACGACCACCAGTGTTTGTGAACTTTGACTTCCCGGTGCAAGCTAGGAGAACCCCCGTACAACAGGACATTGCAAAGAGAAGAGTGCAACATGTGCAAGTAAGGCACCAGTGCATTGCTGTTGAGCTCTTGTTTGTGCATCTGCTTGTGTATAGTTGTATGTGTATCCGCCCCTGTGTGTGTATGTGTGTGCAGACTTACGTGTGCATGCATCCATGTGTGTTTGTGTGCTTTATGTATGTTGGTGCGACACTCAACACTGAATATTCAGGAACACTCTTTATTGGACTTTTCAGTCCCCTAAATTTCCATGGCATGAAAATAAGAAGTCATATTCTGTCTTTAATGGCATTTCGTGATTTAAACGTTCTCCCTCCGATGCAATCGCAGTGCAGTGTTTTCTATTGCGTTTCGAGTTAATCACCCTCACGCATACAGACTTGTGACAAGTCTTGACTTTACTTTGATTCGATTTTTTGGGTGATATGATCTTATTGTAATAGACCGGTGGCCTACACAATAAATAATTTGTTCGTTTGTTCGTTCTCTCTCAAACACACACACACACACACACACACACACACGCACACACACACACACGCATACACACACACTGTCAAGGCCAAGTACAGTGAGTAGTTAACTAAAC